>OU383800.1:460840-538904 GCA_910950805.1 Acrocephalus scirpaceus scirpaceus | reverse complement strand
CCCACGGGATGCTGGGGGGATCCCAGGGAGTGTTGGGGGGGTCCCAGGGGGGTCTCAGAGGGTCTCGGGCAGTCTCAGGGGGTCTCGGGGTGTCCCAGGGGATCTCGGGGGGTCCCAGGGGTGCTGTTGGCTCCTCCCCACCCCACACTGTTTTTGCCCCCCCAGAAGCTGACGTGGCGCTCCAACCAACACGACATCAGCATCTGCCGCATGAAGGGCAAACACGAGGTACGGCCGGGGGGGCCGCGGCCCTGGGGACCCCTTGGGGACCCCCCGCACCCTCTGTGACCCTGCCACACCCTGTCCCCTCCCAGCGTCACCGTCCCAGCCCCTCCCAGCTTTTATCTGTGATTTATTGGCCACTTGGCTAATTTGATTGGTAATTAATTATTGGGGGGTCAGAAATCCCAATCCCAGTTCCCATAAATGCAGTTCTGGGGTGAGTCCCCTCACACTGGTGAGGGCCTGGGTGGGGTGGGGTGAGGTGAGGGCGGTTTCGGGGTGCTGGGGGTGACGCTCCCCTCTCCCGGCGCAGGCAGAGTGCCGAAATTTCATCAAGGTGCTGCTGGTGAGGAATGAGAGCCTCCTGTTCGTGTGTGGCACCAACGCCTTCAACCCCGTCTGCGCCAACTACAGCGTGAGCCCGGGGGCCGGGGAGAGGGGATTGGGGTCAGGGGAGCCCCCCGGGGCTGGGGGAGGGGAATTGGGGTCAGGGGAGCCCCCCGGGGCTGGGGAAGGGGTTTGGGGTCAGGGAAAGGGGGGGACACCCATGGGATGGGTCAGCAGCATCAATCCCTTCAACCCCGTCTGTGCCAGGCACAGCCTGAGCCCCCTCAGGGTGGGGACCCTGTGTCCCCCCCATGCCCGGCTGTGTCCCCAGTGCCCAGGTGTGTCCCCCCCGTGCCCGGCTGTGTCCCCCCATGCCCGGCTGTGTCCCCCCCATGCCTGGCTGTGTCCCCAGTGCCCGGCTGTGTCCCCCCCATGTCCAGGTGTGTCCCCCCCATGCCCAGGTGTGTCCCCCCCATGCCCAGGTGTGTCCCCCCCGTGCCCAGGTGTGTCCCCCCCGTGCCCAGGTGTGTCCCTCCCGTGCCCAGGTGTGTCCCCCGTGCCCGGCTGTGTCCCCATGTCCCCCTCTCTCCCACCCTCTCCAGATGGACACGCTGGAGCCCGTCGGGGACAACATCAGCGGCATGGCCCGGTGTCCCTACGACCCCAAGCACGCCAACGTGGCCCTGTTCACGGGTGAGTGGTGGCCCTGGCGGTGTCACGGGGGGCTCCGTGTCCCCCGGCCCCGCTGACCCCCCGTCCCACACAGGGGGGATGCTCTTCACGGCCACCGTGACGGATTTCCTGGCCATCGACGCCGTCATCTACCGCAGCCTCGGGGACAGCCCCACCCTGCGCACCGTCAAACATGACTCCAAGTGGTTCAAAGGTTTGTCCCCCCCACCCCGGCGGTGCCAGGACACGGCACACGTCCCCTGTGACCCCACCCTGGCCGTCCCTGACCCCGCTGTCCCCGCAGAGCCCTACTTCGTGCACGCCGTGGAGTGGAGGAGCCACGTCTACTTCTTCTTCCGCGAGATCGCCATGGAGTTCAACTACCTGGAGAAGGTGGGACACGTCCCGCGGGGCAGGAGACAATCCCTGAGCTCCCCTCCCACCCAAACCGTTCCGGGATGCCCACAGGGACACCCACAGGGGTGGGGACAGGGACACGGGGACGGTGGTGACGGGTGTCCTCGCACAGGTGGTGGTGTCACGGGTGGCCCGGGTGTGCAAGAATGACATGGGCGGCTCGCAGCGGGTGCTGGAGAAGCAGTGGACGTCCTTCCTCAAGGCCCGGCTCAACTGCTCCGTGCCGGGCGATTCCCACTTCTACTTCAACGTCATCCAAGCCGTGACGGACATCCTGGAGCTGGACGGGCGCCCCGTGGTCCTGGCCGTGTTCTCCACGCCTGCCAACAGGTCAGAGCCCCTGGTGCCCTGCCCAGACCCCCCGGGATCAGTGGGATCGGAGCCGGGATCTGGGTGGAATCCAGGCCGGATCCTGAGCGGGATCTGGGATGGGTGGTGGGTGAGGTCTGGGGTGGGTCCTGGACAGGATCTGGACCGGTTTCCATTTGGGATCTGCAGGGCCCCTCGCGGTCCCTGGGGCCTCGCCGTGCTCACCCCACAGCCGTGTCCCCACAGCATTCCCGGCTCCGCCGTCTGCGCCTTCGACATGACCCAGGTGGCCGCCGCCTTCGAGGGACGGTTCCGGGAGCAGAAATCACCCGAGTCCATCTGGACACCCGTGCCCGAGGACATGGTGCCAAAGCCACGGTGAGGGACAGGGCTGGCGAGGATTGTCACTGGGACAGGGCTGGGACTGGGGACAGAGGGGCGGTGACAGCCACCGCCAGTACCCGCCGGCATGGGGACAGAGTGATGATAACCACGGCCAGCACCGGGGCTGGGGACAGGCAGAGGACAGGCTGGGGACAGGCTGGGGACAGGCTGGGGACAGGCTGGGGATAGGCTGGGGACAGGCTGGGGACAGCGCCACTGAGCCGTGCGTGGCCGCAGGCCCGGGTGCTGCGCGTCCCCGGGGATGCGCTACAACTCCTCCAGCGCCTTCCCCGACGAGATCCTCAACTTCGTCAAGACGCACCCGCTGATGGACGAGGCGGTGCCGGCCCTGGGCAACGCCCCCTGGATCCTCCGCACCATGACCCGGTGGGTGCCCGCGGGGGCTGGGGGGCACCGGGGGACACTGGGGGACACTGGGGGACACTGGGAGGGCTGGAAGGGCCTGGGAGGTGCTGGCCAGAGCCTCCCGTGCTGCCTTTCCACGCTTGTGCCAGCGCTGGGAGCGCTGGGAGAGCTGATAAATCTCATACGCTTTGCAGTCAAGATTGTCTCGTCCTAATTAAATCTGCCTTAATTGCTGCTTGATGGGGAATTAATCAAGCGGCGCTCTCGGGCCGCAGCCTCCCGCCAGCAGGGCAGCCGGGGTGTGAGCAGGGATGGGGACAGGGACACGGGATGGGGACAGGAATATGGGATGGGGACAGGGACACGGGATGGGGACAGGGGATGGGGACAGGGACATGGGATGGGGACGGGGACAGGGGATGGGGATGGGGACACGGGATGGGGACAGGGACATGGGATGGGGACAGGGACAGGGGATGGGGACAGGGACAGGGGATGGGGACACGGGATGGGGATGGGGACAGGGACACGGGATGGGGACAGGGACACGGGATGGGGACAGGGATAGGGGATGGGGACACGGGATGGGGATGGGGACATGGGATGGGGACAGGGACACGGGATGGGGACAGGGACACTCGGGAGGGGACAGGGACACACGGGGGAGATGGGGACAGGGACAGGGGATGGGGACAGGGACAGGGGATGGGGACAGGGACAGGGGATGGGGACAGGGACATGGAGATGGGGACAGGGACATGGGATGGGGAGGTCAGGGTGGGGACAGCGATGTGGGGCTGGAGCTGGGGACATAGGGCTGGGGATGGGGACATGGAGATGGGGTTGGGGACATGGAGATGGGGATGGGGACATGGAGATGGAGATGGGGACTGGGACATGGGGACGGGGACATGGGGATGGGGTTGTGGGGCTGGGTCCCTCACCCTGCCCCAGTTTCCCCCTCCCTGGGGACACCTGCACTCCCGCACACCCCAGCACTGCTCCCTCCCCACGCAGGTACCAGCTCCGTAAGATCGTGGTGGACACGGCGGCGGGGCCGTGGGGCAACCACACCGTGGTGTTCCTGGGCTCCAGCACCGGCACCGTGCTCAAGTTCCTCATCCTGCCCAACGCCACCAGCAGCCCCGCGCCCGCCAACCCCGGCAGCCAGAGCGTCTTCCTGGAGGAGTTTGAGACCTACCAGCCCGGGAGGTGAGGGCCAGGGGGGCAATAAAAGGGGTGGGTGGGGTGCTCGGATAGATGGATGGATGGATCCATGGATGGATGGATGGATGGATGATGGATGGATGGATCCATGGATGGATCCATGGATGGATGAAGAAATGGGTGAGGGGGCTGCAAGTGTGAGGGGAATGGATGAGAAAATCCCCTCTGGACTGGGACGGGCCCTGTGGCTCAGGGCTCTGATGAGCCCTGCCCTGTCCCCAGGTGTGGCCGGGACACGGAGGACGAGCGGCGGCTGCTGGGGCTGGAGCTGGACAAGGCTGCGGGCTCGCTGCTGCTGGCCTTCCCCCCGTGCGTGGCCAGGGCGCCGGTGGCTCGCTGCCAGCAGCACTCGGGCTGCATGAAGTGAGTGCCCCGGGCTGGGGGGGCTCACAGAACCTCACACCCCAGGAATTCACCCCGGGCTGGGGGGGCTCACAGAACCTCACACCCCAGGAATTCACCCCGGGCTGGGGGGGCTCACAGAACCTCACACCCCAGGAATTCACCCCGGGCTGGGGGGGCTCACAGAACCTCACACCCCAGGAATTCACCCCAGGCTGGGGGGGCTCACAGAACTTCACACCCCAGGAATTCACCCCGTGCTGGGCTCCGGCCGGGCTCAGCATGCCTGGGGAAACTGAGGCACAGCACGGTGGGGGCCAGAGTCCCTCGTGGGGGCCTGGGGGGTTGTGTGCCCCCTTCAGGGCTGCCCCTGACATCTCTGCTCGCTGCCAGGAACTGCCTGGGGAGCCGGGATCCCTACTGCGGATGGACACCCGAGGGCTCCTGCGTCTTCCTGGAGCCCAGCCCCAGGTAACGCTGCCAGGCCTGGGGGACGGGCAGGGGGGACAGGGGTGTCCCCAGAGAGCATCGGGACCTGCGGCCCCCAATCTCTGAGCCCCCCAACTTGCTGGAGGGAGCTGGGAGACTCTGCCAGGCCGTTTGGGACCCGCTGACCCCCCCAATTTACACCCCCAGGGTGGCCTTCGAGCAGGACATCGCCGGCGGCAGCACGTCCCACCTGGGCGAGTGCGAGGGTGAGTGCGGGGCCGCCACCGGGCCCGGGGACGCGGCGGTGCCACCCGCAGGTCCCTGACGCGTCCCCACCCGCAGGGCTGGTGACCGAGAGCTTCGTGGACGAGCCGGACGGGCTGGTGTCCGTGAACCTCCTGGTGATCTCCTCGGTGGCCGCCTTCGTCATCGGCGCCGTCATCTCGGGCTTCAGCGTGTGCTGGTTCATCGGGCACCGGGACCGCAAGGAGCTGGCGCGGCGCAAGGACAAGGAGACGATCCTGGCGCACAGTGAGTCGGTGGTGAGCGTCAGCCGCCTGGGCGAGCGGCGGGCGCGGGGCGCGCTGCTGGCCCCGCTGATGCCCAACGGGTGGCCCAAGGAGCTGGGCAAGGTCACCCAACACGACCTGGACTCGGGGGTGCTGCCCACGCCGGAGCAGACCCCGCTGCAGCAGAAACGCTGCCCCGGAGCGCTGCAAAACTGCACCTGGGAGCAGAGTCACAACATCATCAACGCGGCTTTGCGGGACCCTGGAGGAGGCTCCGGCCCCGCGGGAGCCGGGCGGGGGCACGGCGGCTCCGGCCGCCCGCCGCGGGGCATCCCCCTCTCCTGCCACGCCATCCTGGTGGACCAGGAGCTGGAGGCCGAACTCAGCGACTCCTCGGGTG
Organism: Acrocephalus scirpaceus scirpaceus; assembly: GCA_910950805.1. NCBI lineage: Eukaryota > Metazoa > Chordata > Aves > Passeriformes > Sylviidae > Acrocephalus > Acrocephalus scirpaceus. The sequence goes on along the minus strand of OU383800.1, from coordinate 533,300 downwards.
ACGGGCATTGGGGTCGGGACCCTCAGGAGGGTCCCCGCGCCCGGCAGCACCCACCCGCCGGCGCCCGCCGCCCGCCCCGCAGCTCCTACGGCGATTTCGGCGGGACGCCGCACCCCAGCCCCGAGCGCCGGCGGGTGGTGTCGGCACCCAGCGGGGACGGGGGAGACTTTACCGAGGGGCCGCCCTGGCACCCCGAGCAGCTGAACTTCAACGCCAACAACGGCACGGGCCGCCCCGGCTCCCACCTCAAGAGGAACCACACGTTCAACAGCGGCGAGGCGGCGGCGGGAGGCTACGGGCGGCACGGGACGGCGGCGCGGGCAGCGCGGGCACCGGGCACGCCGCGGCCGCTGACGGACCTGCAGCACCTCCTGCGCTACGGCGTGGAGCGGACTCCCTCGGGAAAATAGGGTGGCACCCTGTGTGCGCGCGTCCCCCCCGCCAGGACACTGCTGGGGCCTCCCTGGGGACAGGGAGGGGTGGCGGGGCAGGAGCTGAGGTGCTGCGTGGCTGAGGGGGGGGGGACAGGCACCCCTGGGTGCCCCCGGATGGGGTTTGGGGGTGTCCCCGGCTGGCGTGGGGCAGTGCCCCGCGCTCCGGCTGCTTTGTCCCCTATGCCGGGGGGGGTCCGACCACCGTGTCCCCTCCCCAGGCTGGACCCAGGGCCCGCAGCACCCTGGGAGGGGGATCCCTGGGGGGCAGCAGGATGGACACACGGACACGGGTGCTGGGCTGTGCCCCCCCAGCCCGCAGCCCCTCGGCCCGGGGGCTTTTTGGGTGCTGCCAGCCCCCCCCGGGGACACCCGGCCGGGGGTGCATCGGTGGCGGTGATGGAACCCGGGGAACATTTTGGGCGCGGGGGGCTGGGGGCCCCCCGAATGTGGCATTATCGGGGGATGGGGCGCTCCCACCCCCAGCCTGGGGTCAGCCCCTTCCCAGAGCCAGCCTGGGGGGGTGCCCATCCTTCCCCCCCCCGCACCCCCTCCTGGAAAGCACAGCCGGGGCGGGGGGCACGGCTGGGGGGTCCCCACCGAACCCACTCTCTGCTGGCAAAGGGTGGTGCCCTTTCGGTGCCACCCCTGCCCGGCACCCACCCGGGGTGGCGTGTCGCGGGGGAGTGGCAGGTCCCCAGGGGGGTGGCAGGTCCCCAGGGGGTGGCAGGTCCCCAGGGGGGTGGCAGGTCCCCAGGGGGGTGGCAGGCTGTAAATAGGGCAGGGGGCGGCGGGAGGCCCCCCCGCCCCCCCCAGCGGCCATGCATGCGGCCGCCCGCGGGCTGTACCCCGCGGCCCCAATAAACACCCGGTTACCGGAGGCGACTCCCCCGCCGCCGCCTCGGCACCTTCTTAACCCCGAGGGAGCCGCGGGAGGGGACACAGGGCTGGGGGGACAGGGGGTGACACCCCCGCAGTGGGCACCCGCACTCACACTGGCGCCCACCCGCGCTCAGCCCCTTCCCGCAGCCCCCTGTACCCCAAAACCCCTCTCCGCACCCCCCTGTACCCCAAAACCCCTCCCCGCACCCCTGTGCCCCCCAGCCCCTCCTCACACCCCTGTGCCCCCCAGACCCTCCCCGCACCCCCTGTGTCCCCCTCCCGCACCCTCGCCCCCTGTCCCGGCCCCACAAGGTCCCCATCCCACTTTCCGCACGAATTCCCCCGGGATAAGGCAGAGCTGGCACCGCGTCCCTGCCCGTGTCACCCCACACCGGCCGTGTCCCCTGCCTGTCCCCTGCCTGTCCCCTGCCTGTCCCCTTTCCCGCCCGTCTCGTGCCCCACGGGTGTCAACCCCGGCCCTCTGCGCCCCCGTCAGGCACCGCTGTCCCCTGGCCTGATCACCCGCATGGCCTGGGGGACACCAGGGGTGGGGACATCTGGCAAAGGGACACTTGACGCGGCGATACCGGGCGCGGGCACACCTGGCCTTGGGTTCCTTGGGGTTGGGGACACCGGGGGTGGGGACATCCGGCGTGGGGACACCGGGGCTGGCGGCCATCGGGTCTGCTGGCGTTGGTTCCCCTGGGACGGGGACACTTGGACAGGGTGGGGACAGCGGCCATGGGGTCCCTTGGGGCGGGAACGAGCGGCAAGGGGACACGGGGCAAGGGGACACCGAGGTGGGGACACCGGGGGTGGGGACACCGGGGGTGGGACAGCGGCCGCGGGGACACGTGAGAGGGGCCGGGTGTCGGTGGCCGCCGTCCCCGCCGCCGTCCCCGCCGCCGTCCCCGCCGCCGTCCCCGCCGCCGTCCCCGCCGCCGTCCCCGCCGCCGTCCCCGCCGCCGTCCCCGCCGCCGTCCCCGCCGCCACCACCGCGCTTTGACCACAAGCCCCGCCCCCGGTCACGCCCCTCCCTTCTCATTGGTGGAGCCCCGGTCCCGCCCCTTCGCTGATTGGCTCCCTCCGCCCCCCGCGGGGCCGGATGGGCGGGGCCCGGGGTCGCGATCTGGCGCGGGGGTCGCGACAGAACCCCACCCCCACCCCCGTGAGTACCGCGCCCGGGGCTGGGCGGGGGCGGGGGGGCGGAAATGGGGCTGGGGGCGCCCCGGGGGGGCTCCAGAAAAGCTCCGGGGGGGCTCCAGGTGGTCCCGGGGGGAGTCCGGAGGTCCCCGGGGGGGTCTGGGGCAGGCCGGGGTCCCGAGGTCCCCGGAACACCCCAGGGACACCAGAGGGACACCCCGGAAACTCGAGGGAACAAACGCAGGGTCCCAAGGGGACCTGAGCCCCCCCGTGACCCCCCTGGAGCCCCCCCGAGCCCCCCCGGAGAGCACAGGGCCAGGCCGGGGAGACCCCAAAGGGCCGAGGGGCTGCGGGGGGCCGGGGGGGCTGCGGGGGTCAGGGGGGGCCGGGGGGGCTGCGGGGGTCAGGGGGGGCCGGGGGGGCTGCGGGGGGCCGGGGGACTGCGGGGATCAGGGGGGGCTGCGGGGGTCAGGGGAGCTGCCAGGGGTCGGGGGGGCTGCGGGGGTCAGGGGGCCCTGCTGGGGGTCAGGGGGCACTGCTGGGGGTCAGGGGGCGCTGCCGGGGCCCTGCCGGGGGTCAGGGGGCGCTGTCGCGGCTCGGGTCCCCGCGGGCTCCGGGGCTGCCCCGGCCCAGGTGACGGTGACGGTGACAGTGACGGGTGGCACGTCCCCAGCGCGGGATTGCGACAGACAAACCCGGTCTGGCTTGCGATGAATCACCCCAAACCCCCTCCCGAGCCCCAAAAGGGGGGGCGGGGATCCCGGAGGGGGTAGGGGGACCCAAGGGGGGTTGAGGGGACCCAGCCCCCCATTTCCTGGCAGGGGAGAACCCCAAACCCCTCCCCAAACCCCTCCAGACCCCTCACACCACCCCGGGACCCCCGGAACACTCCAGAACTTGGGGCATGAGCTGGTGGCTCTCATCCCTCCGGGAGCAGGGGCTGGGGGGTGCTGAGGGGGGGTCTCACCCCCGGGGGGGTCCCACCGGTGTCACCCACCCACAGCTCCCCAAAATCTCCCCCCGCAGCCGCCGCTGCCATGTCTGAGAGCGCCGCGGTGCCGGCGGGGGCCGGGCCGGAGACGGAGGTAGGGGGGCACGGGGGGTTTGGGGGGGCTGCGGGCGCACTGGGGGTTTGGGGGGACCTCTGGGGACCCCACCTGACTGTCCCCCCCCTCAGAGCGCGCTGAGCCGCGTGGCCGGCCTGGCCCTGGTGCGCTGTGCCTGCGGGGCCGTGGCCGCCGCGTACGGGCGCACCAAGCGCAGCCACCCCTGCGTGAGCTCCGCCTGCAGCGCCGCCGAGAGGGGGCTCAGGACCCTGAGAGCGGCCGCGGCCAGCGGGGCCCAGCCCCTCCTCACCCGCCTGGAGCCCCAGAGTGAGTGCGGGGAGGGGAAACAGCGCCCCACGGGGATGGGGGACCCCAAAACTGGTGAGGCAGCGGGGCGGGAATGCTGTGGTTTCACATCTCTGGTTTGTATCACCGATGATGAAGGGGCTGGAGAAGCTGCAGGGTCGGAGGGGGAACACCCCACAAGTTTTGGGGTACCCCCAGACCTGGCCCTAGCGGGGCTCCTGCAGGGCAGCTAAACCCAGCTCCTCTCACATCCCCAGTTTCCACCGCCAACAAACTGGCCTGCAAAGGGCTGGACAAGCTGGAGGAGAAGCTGCCCATCCTGCGGCAGCCCCCCGAGAGGGTAACGCCGCCCGGGGGACACAGGCAGGGCTGCGGCGCCGAGCGAGGGGCGGGGACGAGCCGTCCCCGCGCTGTCCCCGCGCTGTCCCCTGCAGGTGGTGGCCGGGACGCGGGAGCTGCTGTCGGGCACGGTGAGCGGGGCGGTGGCCGGGACGCGCTCGGCGCTCGGGGCCGTGCTGGGCACTCGCCTGGGACGGCTGCTGGCCACGGGCGTGGGCGCCGTGCTGGGCACGCCGCGGGAGCTGCGGGATCGGCGCGGGGAGCCGGGTGAGTGCCCCCCGTGTCCCACACCTCGGGGTGCCTGTGGGACCCCCCCCCCCTGTGCTCGGCGCTGCCTTGGGCCACAGCGCTGAGGCCACCGTGAGCCCAGGCAGGGACAGTCCCTGTGTGGAGGGCACGGGATGGCACCGGGTGAACTCTCACCTGGAAACCCGAGAGCAAATATAGTGCTGTGTGCCCGCCCGGGTATTTATAGCCTGGCACTGGCTGACATTAGGCACAGCTGGCCCCGTGTCACAGCTGAGGTGACCGCAGAGGCCACCTGGCTTGGGGTGGCATCTCCACATGACCTGGTGGCCGAGCATCCTGTGGCTGCTGACGCTGGGCTCCAGTGCCCGGCACAGGATGGCCCAGCCACGCTGCCCTCACCCCTGGTCCCACAGCGGCGGTGGCAGGCACGGAGGTGACCAGGGACACAGAGGTGGCCACAGGCACGGAGGTGACCACAGGCACGGGGGTGACCAGGAGCACAGAACTGACCAGGAGCACAGAACTGACCGGGGACACGGAGGTGACCAGGGACACGGAGGTGACCACAGGCACAGAGGTGACCAGGGACACGGAGGTGACCGAGGACACAGGGGTGGCCCCGCAGGAGCAGCACAGGCGCTGGCAGAGCTATTTTGTCCGCGTGGGCTCCCTGTCGGCCAGGCTCCCTCACCGGGCGCTGCGGCGCTCGCTGGGGGACCTGCAGCGGGCGCGGCTCCGTGCCCAGCGCCTCCTGGCCCAGCTGCACCACATCATCCGCCTGGTAAGGATGGGGCAGGGACCCTGCCAGCCCCGTGGTGGCCTCGGGCACCCCCAGGTGTGCTCCCACCTGGCTGAACCTCCCCCCAGATCGAGGAGGGGCAGCGGGGCACGGACGGGCCCCGGCACAGCGCCCGGGAGCGCCTGCAAGGGCTGTGGCTGGAGTGGAGCCAGCAGGAGGCGGTGCCCATGGAGGACAGCGAGGTACGGGCCGGGGGGACCGTGGGGGACAGGTGGAGAGGGTGGGGACACGTGACAAGGGGACACCCGGGGTGGTGGCACATGGAGCAGGGGTAGAACAGCCCCCACGGAGTCCGGTGTGGGTCCGTCCGGGGGGGCTGGGATCCATCGGGGGGTTAGGGTCCATCCGGGGGGTTGGGGTCCATCCGGGGGGGGCTGGGGTCCATCCGGGGGGGTTAGGGTCCATCCGGGGGGATTGGGGTCCATCCCGGGGGGTTGGGGTCCATCCGGAGGGGCTGGGGTCCATCCGGAGGGGCTGGGGTCCATCCGGGGGGGTTGGGGTCCATCCGGGGGGTTGGGGTCCATCCGGAGGGGCTGGGGTCCATCCGGGGGCGCTGGGATCCATCGGGGGGTTGGGGTCCATCCGGGGGCGCTGGGATCCATCCGGGGGGTTAGGGTCCATCCAGGGGGTTGGGGTCCATCTCCCCCCGCTGCCCGCCCCGCAGGTGGAGGCCCGGACTCTGGCCATGCTCCAGGGGCTCCTGCAGCAGCTCCACGCCGCCTGCTCCCACCTGGCCGCCGGCGCCCGGGCGTTCCCCAGCAGCGTGCAGGAGACGGCGGGACACGTCCAGCACGGCGTGGAGGGCGTCCAGGCCTCCCTGGCCGGCGCCCGCTCCTTCCAGGAGCTGTCGGGCCCGGTGCTGGCGCGGAGCCGGGCCGCGGTGACGCGGGCGCAGCTGAGCCTGGAGGGGCTGCTGGAGCACGTGGGGCAGCACACGCCCCTGCCCTGGATCCTGGGACCCTTCGCCCCCGCGCTGGTGGAGTACCCGGAGGATGTCCCGGTGGATATGTCCAAGTGGGAGGGCTGTGTCACCGTGGGGGGGACGCGCCAGGCGCCCGCTGCCCCCCAGCTCTGCGGCCGGCACTGAGGCTCCGGTGCCACCGAGCTGGGGGAGCTCCCGGCAGAGCCACCGACCCCAACCCCACTAGGACAGAGGGACTGATGGAGCTGGTGACCCGGCCTGGGACCCCGGTGTCACGGCCGGGGACTCCTGTGGGGACGGTGGCACGTGGAGGACGCAGCCTGAGCCTGTCTGAGATCCGGGGCTGCCCTAAGCCCCAGGAGCGCTGGAATTTCGTGTCTTAACAGCTTCAAACCAGTTTAAAGAGGAAGAAAACAACTTTTTTGGCCTTAAAATGACTCAGAGCCTGCAGTGTTGCGGCAGAGCCGCCGTGCCGGGCTCACCGGGGGGCTCCGCACGGGCGGCAGAGCCGGGGGCACCCCCGAGAGGGGCTCGGACGGGGGGCGCTGGGCTGGGATTCCGCGGGGCGCTGGGGGTGCCACAGGTGCCACAGGGTGCCACAGGGTGCCACAGGGTGCCACAGGGTGCCAGGACACCCGGACTGTGACCCGCAGCCGTGTGGCGCTGAACTTTGTCCCACTTGTCACCATCGAGGGGCTGGGCCCGCGGCGGGGTATCCCCGACGTCACAAGCGCAGCGCGGTCACAGCAGCCGCTGCGGCCGACACCGCGCAGCCCGGACCGTCCATCTCCCGCCGCCGGAACCCACCGGGACCACTTGGAACAACTCCACCGGGCCAGGTGTGCGGGAGCCCCGGGAGCGCCGTGCTTGGGGCCCGCACGAGGGGAGGGGACGCTCGGAGGGGCCGGGCACGGCCCGTCCTGGGGGATCGGTGCCAGGGAGGGCCGGGGGGAACCGGCGCCGGTGCGGGGGAGGTCTCGAGTTCCGGGCTCGGGGCGTCCCGGCAGGCGGATCCCGGGGAATCGGGTCGGTGTGCGCCCGTCCCGGGGGTGGCCGGTCCCGGGGGATCCGGTACCGGGGAGGGGGGGTCAGTGCAGCACCGGCCGAGCAATGGGGTCCCGGGGGAATCCGGTGCTGGACTCGGTGCCGGCGCTTCCCGGGGGTTCGCTGCCCTCCCGGCCCCGCGGTTCGCTGCTCTCCCCGCCCCGGGGTTCGCTGCCCTCCCGGCCCCGCGCTCCCCGGTCGCTGCTCCCGGTCCGCCCCGGGCCGGCCCCGCTGGGCGGCTCCGGTCACATGCGCTCGGGGCGGGCTCCGGGCTATAAAGGGCGGCGGGGAGGAGCGGGGCGAGCCCGGAGCCGAACCGAGAGGAGCAGAACCGAGCCCAGCCGCCAGCGGTGAGCACGACCCGGGGCCGGTCCTGGATCCCGGTTCCGATCCCGGTTCCGATCCCGATTGCGATCCCGGTTCCGATCGCAATCCCGGAACCGATCGCGATCCCAGTCCTGTTCCCGATCGCAATCCCACTCTCGGCCCCGGTCCCAGTCCCGGTCCCGGTCCCAGTTCCGGTCCGGGTCGCAATTCTGGTCCCGGTCCCGATCCCGATCCCGGTCCCGATCCCGCCCGTGATCCCGGTCGCAGGGACCCCCCTGTCCCGGGTTTTCCCAGGCGCGTGGGAGCTGCCCCGTCCCGGGGAGGGGTAACCTGGGGCTCTCCCTGCGGGAGGCGGGAGGGGGGCGCTGGGGGCCCTGACCCCACTCACGCTCCCGTCCTGTGTCCCGCAGCCCCGCCATGGCCACCAGCGAGCCCACAGCGGCGCAGCCCAAGGCAGAGGAGCAGCAGGTCAGTGCGGGCAAGGGGAGGAATTTGGGGGCGACCCACGGGGTCCCTGCCTGGAGACAGGGATCGGGGTTATCCCACCCTCCGATGGGCTTGGAGAGCCACGGCAGCACCCCAAAACCATCCCCGGGGTGTTGGGAACACAGCACACCCCATTCCCTGTGAGATTTGGGGGTCCCTCACCCCCCACGCTCACCCTGAGCCCTCCTGGCCCCCAGAGCATCGGGACACGCGTGGCCAACCTGCCCCTGGTGAGCTCTGCCTACGACATGGTGTCCTCAGCCTACAGCTGCACCAAGGAGAGCCACCCCTGCGTGCGCTCCGTCTGCGACGCCGCCGAGAAGGGGATGAAGACGCTGACGGCGGCGGCCGTGAGCGGGGCCCAGCCCCTCCTCACCCGCCTGGAGCCCCAGAGTGAGTGCAGGGAGGGGGAACAGCACCCCATGGGGATGGGGGACCCCAAAACTGGCTGTCACTGAGCTCTGGTGAGGCAGCAAGAGAAGGAGGACCTGGTTTGTGTCTCTGGTTTGTATGGGCAAGGAATAAACGGCTGGAGAAGCTGGAGGAAAGGATGTGGGGGCAGCAGCCCCTGAATTTGGGGGTGATGGAAAACCTGGCCCTAGCAGGGCAGCAGGGTGCTAAACCCAGCTCTTCTCACTTCTCCAGTTTCCACCGCCAATGAATTCGCCTGCAAAGGGCTGGACAAGCTGGAGCAGAAGCTGCCCATCCTGCAGCAGTCCCCCCAGCAGGTACCGGGCTGGGCTGGGCTGGGCTGGGGTTGGGCTGGGCAGCACACTCGGGACCCCCCCAGTGCCTGACAGAGCTTTGTGTGTCCACCCAGATCATCTCGGACACCAAACTGCTGGTGACATCCACAGTGACGGGGGCCAAGGATGTGCTGTCCAACACCGTGGCTGGGGCCAGGGATGCAGTGTCCAACACTGTGGCTGGAGCAAAGGATGCAGTGTCCAACAGGGTGGCCGGAGCGAAGGATGCAGTGTCCAACACCATGGCTGGAGCCAGAGATGCAGTGGCCAACACCGTGGCTGGGGCCAGGGATGCAGTGTCCAACACCGTGGCTGGGGCCAGGGATGCAGTGTCCAACACGGTGGCCGGAGCAAAGGATGCAGTGTCCAACACCGTGGCCGGAGCCAGGGAGACGGTGGCCGGGGCCAAGGACGCGGTGACCAGCCGAGTGACCGGTGTGGTGGACATGACCAAAGGGGCCGTGCAGGGTGGCGTGGAGCTGACCAGGTCTGCGGTCAGCAGCGGCGTCAGCACCGTGGGCCAGATGGTGGCCAGCGGGGTGGGCTCCGTGCTGGGCAAGTCGGAGGAGCTGGTGGATCATTACCTGCCCATGACGGATGAGGAGCTGGGTGAGCAGCTGATTCCAACACTCCCGAGAGGGTGGGCAGAGCCTGGGCAGAGTGGGGAGGCTCTGTGGGGTGGTGAGGGTGCTGCTGGCACCCCCTGAGCAACTCCTGTCCCACAGCCAAGCTGGCCACGGCCGTGGAGGGCTTCGAGCCGGAGCAGCAGAGGCAGCAGCAGAGCTACTTCGTGCGCCTGGGCTCCCTCTCCACCAAGCTGCGGCACCGAGCGCTCCAGCACTCCCTGGGCAAACTGCAGAGCGCCCGCCAGAGCAGCCAGGACCTGCTGGCCCAGCTCCAGCGCACCCTCGACCTGGTAGGACCCAGCCCTGCACCCTCTGTGCCACCCCGGGGTGTCCCCAGGTGGCCTCCCCACCCAGCCGGGTGTGCCCCTCTCGCAGGTAGAGAACCTGAGGCAGGGCGTGGACCAGAGGCTGCAGGGAGGGCAGGAGAAGCTGCAGCAGCTGTGGCTGGAGTGGAACAAGAAGCAGCCGGGCGGTGGCAAGGAGCAGCTGCCACCGGAGGTAGGAGCAGGGCAGGGGCTCCCCAGGGTGACCCGGGGTGTCCCCCCAGCCCTCACCCCCCGTGTCCCCCCGCAGGCGGTGGAGTCGGGCACGCTGACCATGCTGCAGGGCCTGAGCCAGCAGCTGCAGAGCTCCTGCCAGCCCTTGGTGTCCAGCCTGCAGGGCCTCCCCGCCAGCATCCAGGACACGGCGGGGCAGGTCCGGCACAACGTGGAGGAGCTGCGGGCAGCGCTGGCCTCTGTCACCTCCCTGCAGGACGTGACGGAGCCCGTGCTGGCCCGGGCCCGCAGCCACGCCGCCAAGGCCCGGCAGCTGATGGATGAGCTGGTGGAACACGTGTCCTTCAACACCCCCCTGACGTGGCTGGTGGGACCCTTCGCCCCCTCGGGCAAGCGCCCGGTGGAGCTGGAGATGGAGTAGCGATTCTGGGCTGCTTCTCCCCAAAAAAGCCTCGTTAGGAGCCTTTGCTAACCCCCCCCAGCCCCTCCTCGCCCCTAAACCTTGTGCCTGCCGCTGTGGGGACCCTCCTGCCTGCCCCAGCTCTGTCCCCTGTCCCCTTGCTGGGGACCTGCAGTTCTGTGCCTTGGCTGCCCCAAGTGCCTCTTGAGGGTCCCCCATGTCCTCGGTGCCTTCAGACCCCCGGCCCTGCAGGGTCAAACAGCACAAGAAACAATAAACTCTGGTTAGTTTTGCATTGCATTGAGGCTTCTTTGGGGGCGTGCAGGGGAGGAATTGGGCTCTGGAGGAACAACCCCCTCCCCAAGACCTGGGGACCCCCATGTGAGTGCCCCCATTCCCCTGACAGCCCCCCAGCCTGTCCCTGTGCCCGTGGGAGCAGGGGTGGGAGGAAAGGACCCGGCAGTGGGAGCAGGAGTGGGGTCCTGGAGGGGGCCTCCCCTTTCCCAGCAGTTGGGCAAGAGGCACCAGGGATGTTTTGGGGTTTTTTTGGGTTTTGTTTACGGAGCGAGTGCGAAATCAGTGCTGGAAAAAGAAAAAGGGAAGCGTCCCCAGGGCTGAGTTACTGCAGCCTGCCAGGGGAGATCGGGGCAGCCTCCCCCGGGGTCGGGGCACAAAGAGGAGGCGGCGCCGGGTGGAGCCGGGAATTCTTTATTGGACGTGGACAAAAGCTCTGGAGCGTTGCAAAAGAGCCGAGAGACCAACACGGAGCTGCTGCCCAGCGTGGGCAGGACGGTGCCAAGCTCAGCTCCTCCCTGGCACGGTTAGGAGAGAACACACCCTTCTTACCCTGGTTTTACCCCAAAAGTCGGTGCCCAGCCCTGGGGCAGAGGGATCCGGCTCCAGCAGCTGCCTCAGGATGGAGAGAGGATGATGATGGTGGGGAAAGGGGCTTGGAGCAGCCCCTGAGTGCCTGATCCTGGTCAGAGGGAATTTGGGGACCCATGGGGTGTCCCTGGGCGGGGGGGTAAAGTCCTCCCCTCATCCCAGCCTCGAGAAAGAGACACTGGGGCTCCTTCTGTTTTTCATTAGAAAACCCTTTATATTCATTTCATGTCGGTTGAAATCACAAGAAATTAGGTAGGAGGGGGAAAAAAAAAAAAACAAAACAAAAAAAACCAAAACAAAATTAAAAACAAGGAAAGGGATGGGGGGGGACAAATACAGACACCAGCACAGCCCCCCCGCGGGCGGTGCCTCCACAGGGAGGACACGGGACAAGACCAAGGACATCGGTGGGACTTTAGTGAAGTGACTCAGGCAGGGACGAGGCAGGGGCTGCTCTCCCTTCACAGCCTCCCCTCCTCCTCCTCCTCCTCCAGGTGGGAGCTGCTGCCTCAGCTCTCCTCCTCCTCCTCCTCCTCATCCGCAGCCTCCGACTCCGGGCGAGCTCGCTCCGGCCCGGCCTTGGGATAGTCCTGGACACTGCTGGGAGAGGGCAGGGAGAGCTCAGCCCCCCCGGCCCCTCTGCCTCCCCCGGCCCCTCTGCCACATCCCAGCTCCTTCCCAAGCTGGGAGAACCCTTCCAGAACCCACAGATGCCCCCACACCATCCCTGCTGATCACAGGGGCTGCACCCCCAGCCCTGCCCCACACTCACTTGTTGTGGGGCTCCTCTGTGGGTGCCTCCAGCTCCCCAGCTCCTGGCCCTTGGCTCTTGTCCTTCTCCTCTGTGCCCTCTGACTTTTGGGACAGGGATTCACCATTCACAGGACCTGACAGGTCTGAAGGGAAGAGAGAGAGAGGCTCAGGCTCTTGGATCCCCTCATCCATCCTGACCCTCGTGGGCTCAGGATCCACGGCCATGGGTTGGCCCTGGACATGGAGGTGAGCCTGAGGGGACCCCAGGACTGGCCTCACCCCCACAGCTGCAAGAAGGGCCCCAAAACCTCCACCCCCAGCCCAGAGGCACCGTCAGGGTGGATTTTCCCTGCCAGCTCCTCTGGGAAGGCTCTTGCAGCATCACCAGGCACAGACCTGGCTCCGAGGGTGGAAGATCCCAGTCACCACTGCCCGTGCAAGACCCTGCCCCAGTGTCCAAGGACAACTCCACATTCCTTCCCGCCTGGAGCAGAGCTCAGGCTGGCAGGGAGGAGCCATCCTGGCCCAAAACCCAGCGTGGAGGCCCCCAGAGCCCGGGCGTGGGGCTCGAGGTTTGCCCTGTGCCCCCACTGCGTTCCAGCCCTTTCCCAGTCCTGGCACTGCAGGTCTGATCCCTCCACCACGAGGCCAACAGCCGCCTCCCGGTGTCCCGGGTGTCCCCAGCAGGGCGGGGCCTGCCCCAAGGAGGGGGCTGGGACATGCCCAGGCAGGGCAGGGAATGGTCCCGGCGTGCTCAGGAACGTTACCAGCGTTTGTCTCCTCTTCCCCCTTCTCATTCCGTGTCTCTGCTCCCGACAGCTTCTCCTGGCCCTTCTCTGCCTCCCCCTTGTCCTTCTCAGGCCCGGCTTTGTTGGCTTTCTGGATGGATTCCATCTTTGGTCCCAGCACACGCGACTTCAACCGGGTGTAAACCTCGGCCGCCTTCTCCATCACGTCCTTGTTGGCTTTGTAGCGACGGATCTGCCCCGGGGAGGAGGGACCCCCTTAGGACTGGGGCCAGGCAGGCTCCCCGCTGCCCCAGGGAGGCCTCAGCCCTCTGCTCTACCTTCTTGAGCGTGGCCACCACATCCGTGTGCTTCTGGAGGATGTGGGAGGTGACCTGGAGCGTGCCCAGCTCCTCCAGCGCGTTCAGGCACCGCTTGATGTCCTGCAGGGATGGCACCGGGATCAGGAGCTGCCCTGGGGGTTCCCAGCACCCCCAAAGGGAGCAGGAGGAGCATTCCTGGGTGTCACAGCCGGGCAAGGACGAGCAGGGATGTGCCAGGCCAGGCCAGGCCAGCGGCACTCACCGGGTTATCCACCTTCAGAGCAAACTTGATCTCACTGTGAAGCTTCTGGAGTTTCTCTTCCACTGTGGGCTCTGGAGCACAGGGACAGACACAGGCCGAGATGTCAGGGTACCAGCAGAGCCCAGGGCCCTGCCCAGGGCCCAGGATCAGCTCTGGGGCCTGGAATCACTGCCAGGCAGGGCATGGGGTCCTCCCAGACTCCCAAAGTTGAGCACAGCCCCAGGAATGACTCTGGACAGGATGGGTTGGGGTGTGCCAGGATAGGGAGGGGATGTCAGGGAAGTGATCCAGGGATCACAGCAGTGCTGGGTAAAGCCCTGGCACCACCTCACTGAGCCCTCCCTGTCCCAGGGATGGGGGAACCAACCCTGGAGCCCTCCCCTCCCTCTCTGTGATGGGAAGCAGTGGCTCTCTCACCCTTTTTCTTCTCCATCCTCCTTTCAGGGGTCGGGTCGGATTTCTTCCGGCCTCGTTCCACTTTTGGAGGTCTGTGGGGAGGGAAGGAAAAGGGAAGGGTTGTGGTGAACCCCCTGCTCACCACTGGGCTAACAGGGGGGATGGCTGGAGCACCCAAGACCCCTCCACCCTGTGCCTCAGCTTCCCAGGAATGCAGACAGGAAAAGCCCCACCAGAAAGAAAACACCACAGAATCTCATCCTGGTAACCCCCAAGAGCTCCTCCAGCCCCTCCAGCTCAGCAGGAGGGGAGGAACAAGCCCAGCCCCTCTGCAGGTGCTGCAGCCCCACCAGCCCCATCCCCACCCCTGGAGCCAGGCAGGAACAGCCCCATTGCCAGGAGGGCAGGGGAGGCAGGGAGATGTGCAGATGCTGACTTGTTCCGTGGCTTCTCCTCTGCTCGGCCCCTCTTCTCCTTCTGATTTGGTTTCCTTGACAACTCCGAGGGCTTCTTCGGCGGCTTCTTTACCTTGGAGGAGAGAACAATGCAGGGAGAGCAGCAGAGCAGCAGAGCCCTCCCTGCTGCAGCACAGACAGAGCCACGGCCACGGCGCAGCGGCACCCACGGGCACCCCAGGGGCACCCCAGGGCACAGGGGCACCCACGGGCACCCCCAGGGCACAGCGGCACCCACGGGCACCCCACAGCCACCCCACGGCCACCCGCAGGGCCCAGGGGCACCCACGGGCACCCCACGGGCACCCCAGGGCACAGGGACACACCACAGCCACCCCACAGCCACCCCCAGGGCCCAGGGACACCCCACAGCCACCCCCAGGGCACAGTGGCACCCACGGCCACCCCACACCAGAGCATGGGGTCACCCCATGGCACACGGTCACCCCACAGTCACCCCCACTGCCATGGCACAGCACCACCCCATGGCACCCAGCCACCCCATGGCATATGGTGACCCCATGGCACAGCATCACCCCATGGCACAGTGTCACCCCATGGCACACAGCCACCCTATGGCACATGGTGACCCCATGGCACAGCATCACCCCATGGCACAGTCACCCCATGGCACACAGCCACCCTATGGCACACAGTCACCCCATGGCACAGTATCACCCCATGGCACAGTCACCCCATGGCACACTGTCACCCCATGGCACACGGTCACCCTACATGCTCCCATAGGCTCCAGTGGAGCAAACCCCTGACTGTGGTGGCAGAGCATCCTGGAGATCATGGAACAGTTTGGGTTGGAAGGGAACATAAAGCTCATCCTGTCCCACCCCTGCCATGGCAGGGACACCTTCCACTGTCCCAGGCTGCTCCAAGCCCCGTCCAGCCTGGCCTTGGGCACTGCCAGGGATGGAACAGCCACAGCTGCTCTGGGCCCCCTGTGCCAGATGTGAGGCCCACAGCTGGATGAGGCAGGAAGAGCTCCCACTCCAAGGCATGGATACACCATGGACACAACCCTTCCCAACACTGTGTGGGCAGCTGCAGGGTAACCCAAGACCACGAGAGCAGGTCTCTGTCATTCCTGATGGCCTGACAGGGAGGTGACAGGTTGTCCACCCACCCCCAGGCCCCCACAGCTCCACGCTCACCTCCTTCTCCTGCTCCAGCTCAGAGTCCGAGGAGGACGGAGCCTTGGCCCGGCCTCTCCGGCCCTTCTTGGCCGTTTCATCCTCGGCGCTGCTGTCCGAGTCCGAGTGCACCTCCTCGCCCTTCTCCGCCTTCTCCTTCCTCTTCTCCTTCTCCTCCTTCTCCTGCTCCCGGAGCCGACGGATCTCCTCCTCCTGCTCCCTCTTCCTCTTCTCCTCCAGCTCCCGCTGCCGCTCCTCGTCCCGCCTCTTCCACTCGCTGATGCGATCCACGTCGCTGTCGCTGTCACTGCCAGGACAGGGCAGGCTCGGACCCCTGTGTGCCCCCAGCCCAGCCCAAGGGTGACAGGGTCCCGGCCAAGCTCACCTGTCACTGCTGGAGCTGCTGGGGACACGCTCCGGCTTCGGTTTCCTGCCCCGGGGCTTGGGAGGGGGTTTCTCAGCTGCGAGAGAACAGGGACACGTTCTGCAGGAGCCCTGGAGCTGCCTCTGTTCAAACAGCCCCGAGCTGAAGGGGCAGAGGGGTTCTGGAATGTGCTCACAGTTTGGGATGGGACCACAGAGCCTTGGGAATGCCCGAGCTCCCACACTCCCATCATGAGGTGGTGGCAGGAGCAGGAGTGGGAGTGGGAGTGAGGACAGGAGCAGGGACAGGAGCAGGAGCAGGGACAGGAGCACGGACAGGAGCAGGGACAGGGACAGGGGCAGGGACAGGAGCAGGAACAGGAGCAGGGACAGGAGCACGGACAGGAGCAGGGACAGGAGCAGGGACAGGGACAGGAGCACGGACAGGAGCAGGGACAGGAGCAGGGACAGGAGCAGGGACAGGGGCAGGGACAGGAGCAGGGACAGGAGCAGGGACAGGAGCAGGAGCAGGGACAGGAGCAGGGACAGGAGCAGGAGCAGGGACAGGGACAGGAGCAGGGACAGGGGCAGGGACAGGAGCAGGGACAGGGACAGGAGCAGGGACAGGAGCAGGGACAGGAGCAGGGACAGGAGCAGGGACAGGAGCAGCAGCAGCAGCAGCCCCAGGGGTACCTGGCTTGCGGCCCCGTGGTGCCTTTTTCACCGACACGTCCGAGTCTGAGTCCGAGTCTGACTTGGTCATGTCCACGGTGGCATTGCCCATCTCCAGATCCGAGTCCACTTTGGAGTCGGAGTCAGAGCCAGACTCCATTTTCTGCAGGCAGAGAGCAGGGCTGGGATGGAGGGTGGCTGTGGGGTGGCACTGCCCTAATCCCAATAATATCCCCAAATATATATATATATTTTTAAATATAAATATATTTTATGTATATATTATATATACATATAATAATACCCCCAAACCCAGCTGGATCCCAGCATCCCGAGCCTCAGCACGTGCCTCCAGGTGCTCCAGCCCAGGGCACAGCCCTGCCACCCCCAGCTGCCCCCTCCCCACAGCACAGACCCTGGCTCCTCCCCAGCCTCTCTCACATTTGGGTTCTTTACCTTCTTCTTCCTCCCTGCTGCCGGCATCCTCCGTGGAGCCCGGGCCACTGGCTTCTTCTCAGGAGTGAAATCCTGGAGGAGAACAGGAATATGAGGAAACGTGGAAGTGTCACCACGGTCTCAGTCCAGTCAGGTTCCCTGCAGCCTCTGCCCTACTCCCACAGGGATGTTCTCCCCACCACCCTGCAGTGTATCCCCTGATCCTCTCACCTGGTCACTGTTTTTTTCTGACTCAGAAGATGTTTCTGAGTTCTCCTCCTCTGTGACAGAGGGGCTGCCCTGATCCAAGTCACTGGAGGATTTCCGAGGCCGTTTTGTCACAGGCATCTGGCAAAGGAGAGGTGACAGGGTAAGAGAAGCCCATTCCTTCCCCACCCACCATGGAAAGCAATTTCTTCCTGGGAAGGGCTTTCTCCAACTCTTCCCAACCACCCTTGCAAGAGCTGCAGCTCTGGATCCTCCTTCAGGCTGCAAACCCCAGCAGGACTGGCCATCCCACCACCCCACAGGCATCATGAGACAGCTGTGAGACCCCCAAACCCACGCTGGGCCCCATTTCCCACTGGAGAATCCAGACGGAGTTGGTTTCTCCACCACGTTCTGCTGAGGTGGGTCTGTGACGCAGCCACAGCGTCCCCTGGCTGGGCCACCCCCCTGTCCCCAAGCTCCCACTCACTTTCATGGCCAAGGATTTCCTCTTGAGCCCGCTGTGGTCGCTGCCTCGGTCCGAGTCCTCGTCGCTGTCCACCTTCTCCGTGGGCACCGTGGCCATGGCAGCGTCGTCCTCGTCGTCCCCGGCGTCGCTGCCCGCCATGGGGTCGTGCTCGGGGACGTCGCTGTCCGAGGAGCTGGCGGGCTAAAGGCAGCGGGGGGACAGCAGGGTTAGGGGGGCCTGTGGGGCATTTGGGGGAGCAGGAGAGGAGGGAGAGGGAGCACCAAGGGTGGGGAGTGAAGGAGAGCAGAGCTGGGGGTGCAGAGCAGTGCAGGGCAGCCTCCCCTCCCAGCACGGATCCCCCCGGAGCAGCTCCAGCCCAGCCCTTCCCACAGCCCCTCACACCCCACGCCTGTGACACATTCCCGGGATGCTGCTGCCCTCTGCCCCCCATCCCCACACCCTCCAAAATCCCTGGAGCAGCCTGGAGCTGGGAGCAGAGCCCAGCCCTCCCCTGCCCTGACGGCGCCAGACAAGCCGGGGTGGCTGCGTTCAGCCTCTCCTTGGATCACAGTCCCGTCCTCTTCGCACACCTTCCCCACGGGAAAGGGCCCCACAAGGAGTCCAGGTGGCCGCTGTGCTCTTGCCAGGTGGGATCTCCTGTGTCCTGAAGGTCTCCTTGTTTCTCCAGCCCATCGGGAGGTTCCTCACACAGGGACATCACACCCCAACTTCATCCTCTGGGCTGCTCCTCTGTGTGTGGCAGCACTGGCATTCCTAGAGCCGGGGTTCTTCCAGCTGCTGGAAAGCCTCTCCTCACCCCTGGCTGTTCCTGGCACTTTGCTTCACTCAGGTCTCAAAGCCAAGGAAACTTCTGTGTCTTCTCCTTTCGCCCACAGGCCTCAGTGGGTGTTGGTGACCCTCAGCCTCGCTGGGTCCCTCATCCCTGAGGGGAATTCCCAGAGGATTCCTGGCCATGGCAGGTGCTGCGTCCCTCACCACCACCAATCTCCAGGTTTTCAAGCACACAGCCTCACCTCACCCTACACCCACAGTTTTGGGTGGCTCATTTCCCAATCCCTGCCCCTCAAACCACATCCTCACTCCTGTCCTGGCCATGGCATGGCCTGGGGGCTCATTCCCTGCACCTGCTGAGCTCAGGGACCACCTCGACCTTGCAGCCCACCCTACAAACCCTCCTCTGCCTCTTCAGCCCCACAGCCAACGCCTCCTGTGACGATCTTTACAAAATAAATTGGATCCCAATCATGGTCAGGAGATGCCCCCACGAGCAGCTGACAAAGAGCTCTTCCCTGGCCCAGCCCGCTCCAAATCCCACTGGAGGGCACAGGAACCTTGGGAATGGATGGAGAAGGGAACTTCCCAACAATCCACGAGCAGATCCAGCAGCCAGGGACAAGCAAGCCTCAAGTTGTTGCTTTGAAAACAGAATCTCCACGATTTTGGGCAAGCAGCACAAAGCACGACCCCGGTTCCACCAGGACAGCAGGGCAGAAGCACCTTCCTCCAGAGCAAGTGGGAACTTCCAGTGCTCCTGGAAGCCCGAGGGAAAGCCCTCCATGGAGGAAGGTGAGGAGAACAGACTCCCCGAGGCAGGGAGAGGGCAGGGAAGGAGAGGGGAGCTAATTCCACCCCAAGGAAGCCAAGCTGGAAGCTGGAAGCAATCGGCACGGCAGCGAGGAGAAGCAGAGACAGGAGGAGTGGCTGGGGGGACAGAGGGGCCAGGGCCCCACGCCCTGCCCAGCCCACACTCACCGCAGGGGCACTGTAACTGGCGTGGGGGTTGTTCTGGATTTCCCACAAGCCCTCGTTGAAGCCTTTTCTCTTGTTTGGTTTCCCATATTTGTCTTTATATTTTTCGTAAGGGAACAGATCTTTAGGGCCCAAGAAGGCGCTGGAGGAGAGACAAAGCAGAGGTGAGGCCGGGGCGGGGGCAGCGCCCGGCGGGGGGAGCAGCGAGGCAGCGCTTACGTCTCGTGGGTGCCGAAGAAGAAGATGGGGTACTTGTTCGGGGGGGGTTTCACGGCGCCGTCCGCGATGTCATCGATCTGAAAGGAAACCCAAAGCACCAGGAGGTCAGAGACAGCGGTGACACGTCCTCAGCCCCGGCAAGCGGCGTCGGGTCCGGCACCCGCTTGGAGCCAAGCGCGGCAGGAAAAGCACCCGGACGGGGCCCTGGCTACGAGTGCCCTCGGGATCTCTACCGGAGTAACGGGAAGGATCCGGCACCGAGGTTCTTGTGGGCAACGTGGGCTTTGTGCTACTCTCCCCCGGGATCCATGGCCAGGCCCCGGCGGCGCGGGCGGGGGGCGGTGGATGAGCGGCCGCAGGGTCCGTCCTGGCTCAGCCCGGCCGCAGGAACAGCCCCGCTGCCGGCCGGACACCCCGTCCGTCTTCTGTGCTCCAGGCGGTCTGGGCCGTGGGCGGGGGGAGCCTCGGGGTGTGCAGGGGGTGCTGGGGAGGTTCTTCGGGGCGGGGGGGACCCTTCCCCAAAAAAGCAAGCGAGCTAAAGCAGAGGGGCTGTGCTGGCAGGAGCGGCAGTCCCGGGTCTCACGGCGAGGTGCAGCCAAGCGGTGTCAGCTCCCTGAGCTCCCCGATCCCACACGGTTCCACCTGCCAGTCTCTTCCCATCCGAGGGCAGGGGATGAACGTGCCGCGCCCTCGGCTGCTCCCGGGGACCCCGCAGAGCCCCCAAGCACCCCCCAGCTGAGCACGTCCCAAAGCAGCTCCCGCTCTCCAGGAGCACTGCGTGCGGCACGGCGCTGTCACCCGGCCATGGCACCGGCTGTCCCCGTCCCCAAACACTCCAGCGTCCCAAATAACGGCCCCAAAGCGCAGCAGCACCCGCTGGTCCCACACCGTGAGCATCACAGCAGCCCCCACCCATGGCACAGCCAGTGTCCCCTCACTGTCCCCAACACGGGACAGATAACGGCCCCCACAGTGCAGGATCCCATCCCAGCACAGGATCCCATCCCAGAGCAGGATCCCATCCCAGAGCAGGATCCCATCCAGTGCAGGATCCCATCCCAGTGCAGGATCCCATCCCAGAGCAGGATCCCATCCCAGAGCAGGATCCCATCCCAGCACAGGATCCCATCCCAGTGCAGGATCCCACCCCAGTGCAGGATCCCATCCCAGCACAGGATCCCATCCCAGAGCAGGATCCCATCCCGGAGCAGGATCCCATCCCGGAGCAGGATCCCATCCCAGAGCAGGATCCCATCTCAGTACTGAGCTCCCATCCCGACAGGAGCTCCCAAATGGGATCTCTGAGCCAGTGCTGGACCCTCATCCCGGTACAGCAGCTGATATGGGATCCCCCATTCCGGTACAGGACACCCCATTCCGGTACAGGACACCCCATTCCCATACAGGACACCCCATTCCGGTACAGGACACCCCATTTCGGTACAGGACACCCCATTCCCATACAGGACACCCCATTCCGGTACAGGACACCCCATTCCAGTACAGGACACCCCATTCCCGTACAGGACACCCCATTCCGGTACAGGACACCCCATTCCCGTACAGGACACCCCATTCCAGTACAGGACACCCCATTCCGGTACAGGGTCCCCCATTCCCGTACAGGACACCCCATTCCCATACAGGACACCCCAATCCGGTACAGGGTCCCCCATTCCCATACAGGACACCCCATTCCAGTACAGGACACCCCATTCCCGTACAGGACACCCCATTCCAGACCTGGGCCCCCAGCCCAGTAGAGGTGCTGGAATGGGATCTCCCATCCCAGAATGGGACACCCCGCACCGGTACTGGGCCCCATCCCAGTACAGGACATTCCAATCCAGTACGGGTGCTGGGACGTGACCCCACATCCCGTTCTGTGTGCTGGGACAGGCCCCTCACGGCACCACCGGCTCCCATCCCGTCACCGATACCGGTATGGGGGACACCCGTCCGTACCGGGTCCCCATCCCGGGACAGACCCTCCCGTCCCGCCACAGGTACCGTTACAGCAGCTCCACCTCGGTACCAGCTCCCCATCCCGGTACAGGGCGTCCCGTCCCGGTACGGCTCCCGTTATGGCACCTCCATCCCGGTACGTGTTCCCACACCGGTACCGCGGCCCCATCCCGGTACGGGATCCCCATCCCGGTACGGGATCCCCATCCCGGCACAGGTACCGTTATGGCATCTCCATCCCGGCAGGGGCCTCCGCTCCGGGCACGGGGGTCAGTTCGCGTCCCCATCTCGGCTCCAGTGCCCCCTCCCGATCCCGCCCCCATCCCGCTCCGGGACCCCCGCCCCCCTCCCGGTCCGTCCCCCCGCGGCGCGGCCCCGCTGTCTCACCCGGGCCGGCCAGTGCGGGTAGCCCTTCATCTTGGCGAAGACGAGGTCCCCGGGTTTGAAGCTGTGTGGCATGGCGGCACCGGGGGGCACCGGGCGCGGGCAGGCCCAGCCCAGGCCGCGGCAGCACCGGGCAGGCGGCGGGGGCGGCCCGCACCGCACGGCACGCAGGATGTCCCGCCCCCGGCCGCCACCGCGCTGCCCATTGGCTCCACCGCACGTCGCTCAGTCTGCCCGACCAATAGAAGCGAGGCAGTGGCACGGCGGGATAACGGGATTGGGCCGCGCCGCCGGAGGCGCCGAAGCGGGGGGCGCTGGGGGGCGGGGCCTGAGGGGCGGGGGGGAGACGGGGATGGGGACAAGGACTGAGGGGAGAGAGGGACTGAGGGGGGACAGGGACTGAGGGGGGACAGGGACTGAGGGGAGACGGGGACTGGGGACAAGGACTGAGGGGGGACAGGGACTGAGGGGGGACAGGGACTGGGGACAAGGACTGAGGGGAGAGAGGGACTGAGGGGAGACAGGGACTGGGGGAGTGGGACCTGAGGGAGGACAGGGACTGGGGACAGGGACTGAGGGGACTGGGACCTGAGGGGGGACAGGGATGGGGGGGGTGAGACCTGAGGGAGGACAGGGACTGGAAGGACTGGGACCTGAGGAGTACAGGTTCTTAGGGGGGGATGGAGCTATGCAGTGCTGGAATTTGAGGCGGGGAGAGGACTTTGGGAGGGTGACAGGGCTGAGGGGGTGTCAGGGCTGTGGGGGGACAAGGGTGTGCGGAGAGGGTCAGGGCTGTGGGTGGCACAAACTGCGATCCTGCCCCATCCACTGCCCCCAGCTCAGCCCCCCAGCCTGGGGATGCGGCTCTGCCTGAATTCCTTCCCTGGGGCCATCCCGGGCCTCCAGACTCCTGGACTGGGATGGTGGTGGGTGCTCATGTCCCTGGCCCAGGGACAGTCACTGGGGCCATTTGGGGGGAATCCGACCCAGC
Source organism: Acrocephalus scirpaceus scirpaceus (assembly GCA_910950805.1). Classification (NCBI taxonomy): domain Eukaryota; kingdom Metazoa; phylum Chordata; class Aves; order Passeriformes; family Sylviidae; genus Acrocephalus; species Acrocephalus scirpaceus. The sequence goes on along the minus strand of OU383800.1, from coordinate 510,638 downwards.
GGGTTCCAAACTTGGGCTCAGCCTGGCTAAGCTGGAGCAAAGGCTGTGCAGCTGGCCTGGGATTGTGGTTTAACCCGGTTTTAACCCAAACTGGTTTCTCTGGAAAGCCATGGAAAGGGAAACAGTCCCTGCCCACACCGGGCTGCTCCCGGTGCCTGGTGAGAGCCAGGCGGGAGCAAACCCCAAACCACAGCCCACGTTCTGGGGAGAAATTATTCCCGAGGGTTTGGGGGCAGGTGGGTGGGGAGGTGTGTGAGGAGGGGAAATCCCTGCAGGGGATTCGTGAAGGTGGTGTCAGGGTGTTGGGAGTGCTCCCTGTCACACTGGGAGTGAGGCCTCGCTGCTGCTGGGCTGTGCCACATCCTCGCTGTGCCATGTCCCTGCTGTGCCACGTCCTTGCTGTGCCACATCCTTGCTGTGCCATGTCCTGGCCTTGCCACATCCCTGCTGTGCCAAGTCCCTGCTGTACCATGTCCCTGCTGTGCCACGTCCCTTAAGTGTCACATCCTCGCTGTGCCATGTCCCTGCTGTGCCACATCCTCGCTGTGCCATGTCCTGGCCTTGCCACATCCCTGCTGTGTGCCAAGTCCCTGCTGTGCCATGTCCTGGCCTTGTCACATCCCTGCTGTGCCACATCCTCGCTGTGCCATGTCCCTGCTGTGCCACGTCCCTGCTGTGCCACATCCTGGCCTTGCTGTATCCCATCCCTGCTGCATCCCGACCGTGCCATATCCAGTCTGTGCCATATCCAGGCCTTGCTGTATCCCAGGCTTTGCTGTATCCCAGCCGTGCAATATTTCAGGTTTGTGCCACATCCTGGCCGTGCTGTATCCCAGCTCTGCCACATCCCAGCAGTTTCAGGGCTCTGTTCTCCTCAGCCTGTCCTGTGGTGTCCATGGTGGTGTCCGTGCAGGGCAGATCCGTGTCTCAGTCCATCATTCCCACTGGCGATGCCGGTGCGTGTCCATCCAGGTGTTTCTCGGTGCCACCGGGCTGTCCCCGGGGTCGATCCCTGTGCCGGTGCCACCGGAGGGGCAGTGCCGGGTGCTGTTCCACCTGCACAGGTGAACGCAAAGCCCCAGCTCGGGGTCCGCCTGATCCGAGAACCGCAGCCCTTCCCCGGTGCGAGTGTCCCGTGTCCCACGGGGCGGGGAGCAGGAGCAGAGCCGTGGAAATAAACGTGAAAGCGCAGCACACGCAGGGGGGGCGTTCATGGTGTCCATCCCCGGGTTTGGAGCCCTCGGCCGATCTCCCGGGGGTGGGACGGACGCGAGGCTCCGTGTCCGTGTGCTTCAGACGCCGCCAGCCCCGGCTGCGTCCCAGCTCCACGCGAGGTTCGCTCCGGAGCTGCCCAGGGCTCCCGTCAGCCGGCACCGGGGCTGCTCCCGGGGCACCGGGAGCCGAGGCTGTTCCGTGGGGGCTGCAGGTCTGGGCTCCGTGAGGCTCCGTGGGTGCCGCCGGGGGTCCAGGGATGCAACCGGGGCTCTGTGGACGTCGGCGGGTTCCGGTCCGGGGTCCGTGGATGCCGGTCTGGGGTCCGTAGGTGCCGGTTCGCCGTCCGTGGGTGCCGGTCCGGGGTCCGCAGGTGCCGGTCCGGGGTCCGCAGGTGCCGGTCTGGGGTCCGCAGGTGCCGGTCCGAGGTCCGCAGGTGCCGGTCCGAGGTCCGTGGGTGCCGCCAGCCCCCGGTGATCCCGGTGATCCCGGTGTCCCTCGTCCCCCCGCCGCCCCGGGCCGGTCCCGCCCCGTTCCGGTGACGGCGCGGGCGGGCCGGAAGCGCGGGGGGGGCGCGGCGGCCCCGCTCCCGTCCCGGTGCTGCTGTCCCGGTGCTGCTGTCCCGGTGTTCCCGTTCCGGTGTTCCCGTCCCGGTGCTCCCGTTCCGTGTTCCCGTCCCGGTGTTCCCGTTCCCGTGCTCCGGTCCCAGCCCAGCACCGCCATGCGCAAGTTCTTCCAGGAGATCAAGGCCGACCTGAAGTTCAAGACGGCGGGGCCCGGGCAGAAGCTCTCGGAGCCGTCCCGGTACGGGCTGGGGGGATCCTCCGGTAACGCCAGCGCCGGTAACGCCACCCCCGGGCACCACCGGCCCCTCCGCGGCCGGTACCGCCCGCCCTGGGCCCGGTACCCCCGCGGGGCACGGGGGGGACACGGGGCCGGGGGCAGCGACACCGCCGGGCCCGAGCGCCCCTTCCCGCGGGGCCACCGCTCGAGCGGTCACCGAGCCCGGTGACACCGAGCCCGCCGGGTGACACCGAGCCCGGGTGACACCGAGCCCGTGTCCCCCGTGCCAGGGCCCCCAAGGAGAAGCCGAGAGCCGAGGTGGCCCCGAAGCCCCGTCAGGCCCCGACGGATGAGGCGCAGAGGGCGGCGGCGGCCGCGCTGGCCCGGCTGGAGCTGAAGCCCAAGGGAAAAGCTCCGTGCAGCTCCCAGGAGGCCATCAAGAACCAGGGTAGGAGCGGCCCGGGGGAGCCCGGGGACGGCTCTCGGGGGTGTTTTGGGGCAGCTCTCGTGGAAATGGGGTCATCTGTCCATGGAAATGGGGTCATCTGTCCATGGAAATGGGGTCATGTGCAGCCCTGGGCTGGGACGCCACACCTGGGCAGGTGTTTGCGTCCCAGGGCAGCGCTGAGCTGACCAAAAGCCTCTGGAATGCGCTGAGCCTCCACTCCAGCTGCGGTTTGTGTGTTGTAGTGAGAAAAGAGCTGATGGCCGAGGCAGCTGCCAGCGAGAAGGGGCTCCCCGTGGAGGAAAAGGTGAGGGAGGTGCTGCCATTCCCTGCTCAGCCCCCATCGGGGCTGCTCTGCCTGTCCCGAGTGGATCTGCCAGGGTGTTTATAAACACAACCTCCCCAAAACCTCCCCGTGCTCAGTTTGGTGCCTGCTTTTATCTCCAGCAGGAGCAGGAGGAGGAAGGGGCAGCTGCTCCCTCTGTCTCGGGGGTTTATTTCATCTGCCCCTTGACCGGTGCTGTTGTGAGGAAAGACCAGAAGGAAAAGCAGCTCCGAGAAGCCATCGAGGCAGTGAGTGTTTCCCTTCAAACCCCTTCCCTTCCCTCCTAAAACTCCTTTTGTGCCATGGGTGCCCTGCAGTGACCTCCCCAACCCTCCACCTCCTTCCTGTACTCTCCCCCAGGACAATTTCACTTTACCTGTTAAATCATCTCCAGCCCAGCAAATGGGGAACAACTGAGCCGAGCTGGGGTCAGCTCCCCCCTGAGCAGCTCCTCTTCCTCTCCCCCAGTATTTCTCCGTGGATCCAGTGGCTGCTTCCATCATGGAGATCCAGACCTTCAACAAGGACCGGGAGAAGGTCCGGGCATGCGTGGAGACCGTGGCCAAGTGAGTGTCACTGAGGGCACGGGCACCCCATCCCCTCCCTGGTGGATTTTCTTGCTCTGCTTTTGGCAGAGTCTTTTTTTGGAAGAAAACTGAACTCTTGAACCACCCGATTTGTCAGCTGACCTGACGGCAGCATCCTGGAGGAGTTGGTTCCATTAATCCACGAGGTTTGGGTGCTGCTGGTTGTTTGCTTTGGCCCCAAGGCATTGATGTGTTTTATTTTCCTGGCTTTCTCAGCTTTTTTTCTCTGTGGGAAGTACTGTGAGGTCTCTGTTTCCTCTCTGACCTTGGAGTGTCCTGCTTTGATCCAGGCAGTGCATTCCTCTTCCTGCAGGTACCTGGATAACATCTACCTCCATCCAGAGGAGGAGAAATACCGGAAAATCAAACTGCAGAACAAGGTGTTTCAGGTGAGCTCAGACTCCTGCAGCTGCTCAGCTTTGAGAAGCCCCTGCTTGGAGCAAACTCCATCTAAATTCTGTCCTTTTCTTCCAGGAAAGGATAAGCTGCTTGGAAGGGACACACAGATTTTTCCAGGCTGTCGGGTTCGAGACAAAAACGCTGCCTGTTCCAGGACAAGGCAAGAACTGAGGGTGTTAATGTGGAGTCAGGGCTTTGGGGGTGCTGGGGGGCAGCCCTGGTTGCTGAGGTCGTTACTCCAAGGCTGGAACAAAAGCAGCCTCTGAGCCTGCACATTTTCCTTGCTGGGACATTTTCCCAGGGACACTTGGCCCCGTGTCACCGCCCTGAAAACCGAGATCCTCACGCCCCATCCTTGTGCCTGCAGAGACCACGGAGGAGTTCTACGTGCTGAAGGAGGAGATGCTGAGCAGGCTGGAGGAGCTGAAGGACCACAAGGAGCAGCTGCTGAGCTCGGAGCCCGTGCGGGCACAGCTGCACCGGCAGCCGACGCTGTTCCGGCCGTCGCCCGCGGCCGCGCGCTTCGAGCTGCCCCACGACTTCTTCAACCTCACAGCGGAGGAGCTCCGGAGGGAGCAGCGGCTCCGGTGAGCAGCAGGGCCAGGGGACAGCGGCCAGGAGCTCGTGGCTCTCTCCTGGGGGCCTACAAGGGTCTGTCCCCGCAGGACGGAGGCGGTGGAGAAGGCGGCGATGCTGAGGACCAGGGCCATGCGTGAGAAGGAGGAGCAGAGGGAGATGAGGAAGTACAACTACACCCTGCTGCGGGTGCGCTTCCCCGATGGGTACATCCTCCAAGGTAGGAGAGCTCCTGGCCCTGCCTCTGGGCACTGCAGGAGCTTCTGGGGGTACTGCTGGTGTGAGGGACTGGGTAACAGGAGGTGCTGAGTGCAGCTGGTGGAATAAACCACCCCAAACCCACACTGAGGGAATAAACCACCCCAAACCCACACTGAGGTAGCGTTTCTCCATGAACTTTTCCCATCTCCAAACCCTCCCCCTGCTCAGGGTTGGGATTTTAAGCCAGGATTGGACAGAGAGAGGGAAGAATCTCAAGGCATCATTAATTAAAGTCTGCTCTTCCCAGGCCTCTGGAAACAAGCTGGACTCATTAGATCAGTGTGTGACAGCAGCCAGCGTGAGGCTGCCTGTGTGATGTCAACTGTACAACAGCATAAATCCTCTTCAAATTTTCCAGTAGAACTCTGGAAATCGTTTCAGGCTTTCCCAGCTCTTTGTTAGAGGTTGGCAGGGGGTCCCAACAATTGAGTATTTTTCTTTTGGGGATTCTGCTTTTATAGTTTTCAGTTAAATCAGGCTGGCTGTGTGTCAGGGAAGTCGTTGATCAAGTCAGCATCAGTAGGTGAAGCCCCACGGAACTGACCACAAAAGGTTACATTTTGGTAAATTCCAGACTCTCTCACCTTGTTTTCTCATGGCAGGGACTTTTTATGCCCGAGAATCAGTATCTGTGCTCTACAACTTTGTGAGAGAAGCACTCAGAGATGACTGGCTGCCCTTTGAGCTCCTGGGCCCTGGAGGTCTCAAACTGACTGATGAGAACCTGGCCTTCAATGAATGTGGGTTGGTGAGTGAAAAAAACATTGTTGGTACCTTCCAGAGCATCTTGAGGCTGTCAGGAATCTTCTGCTGCTGAGTCAGGGGAGAGGTTTGTGTCCTTTCAGAGCCCCAGGTTGTGCTCTGAGCCCTCATTTTAAGCACAAACAAAGCAGTAACTGCTGGGGGCTCTGAGGTGTGGAGGGAAGTGCAGGGTCCTCCCTCCTGGAGCAGGGAGCAGCTGTCAGGGGCTGGGAAAGAAGAAAAGCAGCGATGGTGAGGGAGGGTATGAACAGAAATTCCAAAGCAGCACCCCTAGAAGGAGCTGCCTGCAGAGTATCTGCGTGCTCAGACTTTTCACTTTGAGCAGTTCCAGCTCTGTGAGTGCACACAGGGCGTTCTGAACTCAAGGGGAACAGAGCAGCCCTGGCAGTGCTCAAGGCCAGGATGCAGCAACCCGGGACCGTGGGAGGTGTCCGTGCCCCAGGCAGGGGTGGGCCTGGCTGGGTTTAGGGTTCCTGCTGTGCTCAGGGAGTGCCTGTCCTGCCCAGGTGCCCTCGGCCCTGCTGAGCCTGGCCTGGGACGCTGCAGTCATGGCCGACGTGGAGGCGGCGGCGGAGGAGCAGCGCAGCCCCCTCAGGCCAGAGCTGCTGGCCGGGGCCCAGACTCTCTCCTGAAATAAAGGGCAGTGCCTGCACTGCTGCTGGCTTTAGACTCGTCCCTCCTTTTCCCGAGGCTGCTGGAGCAGAGCGAGCTCAGAGCTGGGTGAGCTCTGCAGAGGGGCTGGGCGCTGCTGTCCCCTCCCAGCTCCGGACTCGGGGGTGGCTCTGCCCCTGGCACTGGGCTGCTCCCAGGGGCTCCCAACACCAAACCGGAGCAGGGACTGCCTGAGGTGAGCCCGAGGAGGTGGTGGAGCAGGGATTAGGGGCTGTTAGGCTGGATTACCAACCTGAGCCTGGGTTTAGGACTCAGCTTGCCCTCCTGCTTCTGTGTGCACTGTAACTCCTGTTGGAGAGAAGCTCTTTGGATAAAGTTACTCTTAGTCTGATTAAATGGAATTATTTAAAGACTCGGTTCTGATCCCAGTTGTTTGAGTTGCGTTGTTGCTGTAGGTTTGAGATGCCAAACCAGTCTGTGCTGGGGCTGGCACTGGTGTCACTGGGGCAGCATCACCCCCTTGTCCCTTCAGAGCCCAGAGAGTGACAGCAGGGACAGCCCAGGGGAGAGAACAAACCTCCAAACACAGACAATCGTTTAAAGAACTAATCCATAACTCACCAGTCATACAAAGCTGAGAGCCCCAGCAAGTTTGATCTGTGTATCACCAAGTTTGATGCCAGCTCAGTCCTTGAATACCTCAGTCCAAGTTTTCCTGTGGGACAGAGCCCAGCTCTGATGTAGGTGAGACTGACAATCTAACCCTGACCTGTCCAGCCTGTCCCAAAATAAGAGAAACGATGCATTTTTCCTTTTCCAAAGGCAAAGCCCTGCTGCTGTTCTCTGGAGCAAGTAAGACCACAAACAGGATGGTACAAGAGCATAAATTCATATATAATTGTACATCATTTATACCCAAGGCCACGCTGTACAACATTATCAACAGTCATTCCCCAGTGGCATCACAATATTATTGTTATTCCAAAATCCCTCAGCTACTTTTAGAGATAACTTAGATACCTTCCATTACAAAGAAGTATCAAAATTTCAATAATGCTTTATTAAGGACAGATTAATATGCAGTATTTAAAAAAAAAAAAAGCTAAAAAGCTAAAACTAAAAAAATTTAAGCTTCCATCTGGTCTGAAGCAGAACAAAGTGCTGTCTTCTCTTTACAAGAAATGTGGAATACTTTCAAGTATCTTGGTCAAAGATACACAAGGTTTAAAATTTTCTAGCTCATTCTACATACATACAGAGGAGTTAGTAGGCATTTAAGTCTCAAATTGTATTAGATGGGCTGACCATGCTGCTGTCCTGGTGAGCAGCTCTCGTGCCACTGGATTCTGAAGCTGTAGAACCTGCAAAGGAAAAAATGTGTTGGGTTTGTTTTGTTTTTAGAAATATTCTCATTAATCCAGTAGAATTTGACTACTTTATGTTTTATCTGTCTTAGCTGCCTGCATCTGTTGTGAGTCTCCTTTTCAACACTATTTAAAAACTGGTTTTAACACTGGCTTCATATTTAATATCACCAATCCAGAATAAAAAATCGCTTCAACCATAAAAAGGATTTTCATAATCTTTTCAGCGCTTTAGAGTCAGGAAGAACCAAACAAACAGAGCTGCATGTGTGTCAGCAGAGCCTGAGGGAGGGGAAGCTGCTCAATGGCATCCTCAGAACAAGAGGTGACAAACCTGAGGCGAGGTTTTCGTCTCAGAGCCTGGTAATAAGCAAAAGAAGCTTAAGATTAAAGCCAGGCTTGTCAGGCAGCCCCACTGTCTGTTTTGGGAGGTGGGAGGAGCTCAGGGAGGAAGGAGAGCCCAGATAATGCCTGGGATGGGTCAAACACTGCAGAATTTCTGTGCACCAGTCCTTATCTCCCACAGGAGCTGCCCAACACAAACCCACTGTGCTCAGAGCACGTTGGGAGAGCTCCATTGTGAGCAGGAAGAAAGAGCCCAGAGCTCTGGAGAGCACAGCACGTGCCTGGAGTCAGCTCATTGATCTGTGTGATCACGTCCTAAAGCTCTTGGAGATGAAAGGAGCTGCTCCACATCCTCATCCCAGCACGGCCCGAAAGGAGAGGCTGTGAGGAGGGGCTTTGAAGCCTTTTCCAAGGGATAACTGGGACACAAACACAACTGGAGCAGAGCAGCAGCTGGGGCTGCTCCCTGATGTTGTTCCCTTCAGACAATTTGTACCTTTGAGGGGTGAGAACCTCAGCAGGCCTGGGAGGGCTCTGCAGGCCCCAGGAGCAGCAATAATTCCAATAATTCACCAGGGGATCTGCTGGCACTGCCCCCATGCTCACTCTGGCTCCCAGGAGCCAGCAGGTGACACTGGCTGCTCACAAGGGCTCTGTCACTGAGGCAGTGGGAGGGAGGAGGGCAGAAAAGGCAAGAGCAGCTTTAAAAAGTTCATAAATAGCAAAGAAACATCTTTGAGAAAAGGTTAAAAAGCAGGAGTATCTGGAATAAAATATCTGAAGAAAGAAAAGCTGAAGGAACGGTGAGAAAGGGGCAGAAAAGCCCAAATTCAGCTCCCACAGTTCCTGCTCCCTTGGGGGAGTGTCTGGTGCCCATTTTTCCCTTCCCACCTTTTCCTGGCTGTACATCCACAATCATGCAGTCGTCATCTTCCTCATCTTCCTCGGTGTCTGCCTGAAATCCGTCCATCTCTGCAGCCTTGAGGGAAAGAACAGGAACCAGGAGTGAGCCAGGAGGGTGAGGCTGCCACAGGCACCCTCTGGGCAGGTGGGCACACCTGCAGGGCAGGAAAACCTGCAAGTGCCATCTCCAGGAGCCACTGGCTGCTGACAAGAGGCCTCCTCTGCAGTGGCACACACAGAGTGGGCACCAGGCCAAGCTCCTGCTCCAGGATCCTTCCCTGTTACCCCACGTGCTGAGCAGCCCCCGCAGCACGGGCAGCTCAGCCCCCACGGGAATCTGACTCCTGCTGGGCTGGTGGAAGGGAAATCTCTCCCCCTGTGTTTGTTATTTTTCATAGAGTCACAGATTCATAAAGCTCAACTGTTCCCCTGCACTGCCAGAGCCACCACTGACCACCCCAAACATGGCCATGCTGCAGGGGTGGGGACTCCAGCATCCCTGGGCAGCTGTGCCAGGGCTGGGCAGTCCTTTGGGTGAGGAAATGTTCCCTAAATCTCCTAAATTTTCCCTAAATCTCTCCAACTTCACCCCCTAAATGTGAGGCCATCCCCTCTTGTCCTGCTGTCCCCTGGGAGCAGAGCCTGACCCCCTTGGCTGTCCCCTCCTGGCAGGGACTTGTGCAGAGCCACAGGGTCCCCTTTTCTCTTTCTGAGCCTCCTTTTCTCCTCCTGAGCCCCTCTGGATGTTCTCTCCCCGCTGAAAATGCAAAATTACTGTTCTTGTCAAGTTTGGGCCTTGTTCTCTCCCAACTCCTCCTCATCTTTGCCGTCAGATTTTATTCAGGGGTGCTGACAGTTCTCCCCTTGCTGCCCAGGTTTCCTGCCATGGGAAAATCCCCAATTCCCCATTTTGAATGGAGAACACAGAACCCAAGGAGTGACACAAACTGAACTTTCCCAGCTGTCAGGGCCTGTTGAGGTTTTTTTTTTCCCCCTTCAGCTGGAACTGGAATGAAAATCCCGGCCCCCATCCCCTAAAAACCATTCCGAGCCAAGAAATTTTCAATTTCCACCTTTCAATAAAGTCCCAGCTGTCAGATGAAATCCCTCCCACACGTGGGCAGGTACTGCCCACTCCAGCACCACTTTCCTGTCTGCACAGCTTATGTAAGAGCACCTTTACTCACACAGGGCCTGGCGTGAGCTCCCAGCAGAGGAACACGTGCCACAGAGGGAGTGTGGCAGCTGTGCCCTCCCAGGCTGGGATCTCAGAACCTGAGCAGGGCTGATGGAGACATCAGCAGTGAGAAGCTGCTGGGGCTGTGACACCTCTGCTCAGAGCTCTGAGGAGCTTTGAAGCATTCAGGCTGCTGATGTAATTCTCCTAAAAGCCTTTGTTTTGCTATTTCTGCTCCCTTATAAGCTGAATTTCCAGTGGGTGCCAAGCAGAGACTTTTATCTCTGCCTTTATTTAGTGTACAAGAAAAAACCCAAGCAGATGGAGTTTGGGGGCTGAACAGCTTCTCACAAGTCTCTGATCTCTATCAATACCTGAATGCTGAGCTTTTTCAGTAGAAAAGCCAAAAAAGCCAAGAATAAATTGGGAAGGCAAAGCATCAAAAGCATCAATAGCCTCATCTGTGGTCCATGGGAGGGGGGTGGAAGGAGAGGAGCTTTAAGGTCCCTCCCAACCCAAACCAATCTGGGGCTCCTTCCTAACCTGGTGCACGGGGAAGGAGAATAAATCCCCTGGCAGGGATTTCAAACCCTGCCCTGCCTGTGGGATTGGAAGCAAAGGGTTGATAACCCCAAGTTCCAGCAGCTAAAACCTCAACAGAGCATCCCAAGCTTTGAGGGGACCCAACTGTGACCCCTCCAGTGCCTGAAGGGACAAACAGGAAACATGGAGAGACTTTGGAGCAGGGATGGAGGGACAGGACACAGGGAATGGCTCCTCACTGCCAGGGGCAGGGATAGGTGGGATTTGGGATGGAATTCCTCCCTGGGATGGAATCCCCAGAGCAGCTGTGGCTGCCCCTGGGTCCCTGGAAGTGTCCAAGGCCAGGCTGGAGCAGCCTGGGACAGGGGAAGGTGTCCCTGCCATGGCAGGGGTGGCACTGGATGGGATTTAAGGTTCCCTTCCAAGCCAAACTATCCTGGAATTCCGTGATCCCATTTTTTCAGTCCTGATTAAGCTCCAGCACTACCTGTGGTCACCCTGAAAAGCAGAAGCAACAACAGGAAAACAACACAGCTCCCAGGCAGCAACCGCTGCAACTCCACCTCATTTCGTCCCTATGAATTATTGGATTTTTAAACCAGCTCTTGAAACGCAGCTTTATGTGTGCCAGGATGAGCTGGAGCCTTTACAGACTGCTCTGGGCTGAGTTGGGAACCACATTTAATCCCTTCACATGTAACTGCTCTAAGTCATCAGCCCGGGCTGTACATCTGGCAGCCACAGGCACACATAAAACCTGCACACAAATTACACACAGCTGTACAAGCAAGGCCAGGCAGACTCTCAAACTATTCACAGCTTGGATGCAATCACTGCCAAATAGCAGAGAATGGAAGAACAGCAGGAGAGCAACGCTTCAAATGGAACAGAGCGTCCAAGCTGCACACACACACACAAAAGAAACCCATCCCTTTACTGCCATCATTTCACTTCTTTGCCCATAAAAAGGCTCTGGTGGCGTGCAGGACAGGGGCTGTGGCTCACAGACCGAGCTGGGGGGCAGCCCAGGGTGAAAACCCCTCACAGAATCAGGGTGGGAGAGACCTCCAGCATCACCAACTCCAATCCAACCAGGATGAAGAGACCTCCAACATCATCAACTCCAACCCAACCCAACCCCACCAGGATGGAAGAGACCTCCAGCATCACCAACTCCAATCCAACCAGGATGGAAGAGACCCCCAGCATCACCAACTCCAACCCCACCAGGATGGAAGAGACCTCCAACATCAACTCCAATCCAACCAGGAACTCACCTGCTCAGCACCCCGAGGCCTCTTCATGAACTTGGTGATGGACATGCTGGCCGTGGCCTTTCTCTTGGCTGCAGCAGGGGGTGTGGGCTGTGGGAGGGCCGTGCCTGGGGCAGCCCCCTCGTCCCTGCCGGGGCAGGGCACCTGGGTGACGTAGTTCCACTGGCAGGGCACGGGCAGGCGCTCGTGCCCGAAGCTGCGCAGAACCTCGGCGTGCACGTACCAGCACATCCTGAACTCGGGCCTCTTCTCGTACACCGAGCTCTCAGAAATGATCCTCTTGAGCCTGGCCTTGGAGGGGACCCCGCTGTCCTCCCCGGGCTGGGGCTGCCCCTGCGGGGGGCTCCCGTCGCCGCCCTCGGTGACGTCGCTGAAGCGGCCGCGGCGGCAGCACTCCTGGAACTCCTGGATGATCACTTTGCTCCCGTGCACGTTCCCGTGCAGCAGAGGCAGCAGGTGGCCCAGGACTGCAGGGGGAAAAGGGGGACAGCATGGGTTAAAAGGTTTTGGGAAAGCCAAGGTATGTCACCATAAATTATGGGGGATATAAATCGCTCCAGAGGGGGAATGTGGGAATTGACAGTGGGCAGAAAAGAGATTTTTAGGCTTCAGGCTGTGGGAAAAGACAAGTCTATAACTCTGCCACTCTGGCCTGGGAAATCACAAGGAGGAGCCCAAAGAATCCTTGTAGATATCCTCTTGTTTTTTTTTTTTTTTCCTGACACCTGGTGTTTTTCCCAACTTGTTTACTGGCAAAGATGTTTACAAGAGGTGTAGGCTCTAAATGCCCAATCACATTCATTGAGCTGAAACACTGTATGAAAGAGTGTGTCTGTCAATAAACCTTCCCTATAGTGCCCTCCAAAGAAGTTTGGAGTTTTGTATCTTTATTCCTGCTGTCCTGAATTGTAACACTAGGGGAAAACACCAGGATTGATTTTAGAGCTGCCCCATCCCTGGAAGGCTCCAAGGCCGGGTGGGATGGGGTTTGGAGCAGGTGGAAGCTGTCCCTGCCCATGGCAGGAACTGGATGATCTTTAAGGTGCCTCCCAACCCAAACCACTCTGGGATTCCACAACTGTAACAGCAGCTGAGTTTGATGTAGAGAACTCACCCCCAAAAATAACAACAGCCTGGGGTGAAATCCTCACCTTCATGTGAGTTATTCACCTCCTTGTGTTAATCAGGTGCAGGAAAAGCTCAGGGCTGGGAGCCAACACAGAAACCAAACCCTTTCCCCCAAACAAACAGGCTCAGACCCATCCTAAATCTGAGCCTGCTCAGGGCTGGTTGGCTTTATTTCCTGGATTGCCCAGAGCAAGACTTTTGGGAGAGGCACTGCCAGAAAACTCCTCTCCAAGAGCTCAGAGATTCCTTGGATTCCAGACCTGTCACAAACAGGTCACTCTGGATCCGACACTCAGTAATCCCCCTACTCCCTCCAGAGCAGAGCACAACAGTGTGGATTTACTGTTCAGCCCTTCAGGTCTTACTTTGCTGATCTTTTGCTCTTTTTTTGCTACATTTCTGTGTCTGCTGCTCTTCCTCTGGCACAGGTGGGTCCAGGACACAGGCTGTGAACTGCTGGAGCACCTTCAGGTCCGTGCTGGTGCTGCTGTCCTTTGCTGCCCTTTCCCAGACACAGCCAATCTTCACGGGCTGTAGGACATGGAACCTCTTCCCCTTGGCTATCAGCTCGTCCCACTCCTTTGCTTTCAGTTTCTGACGAACCTTTTGGTTCTCTGGGTCACACTCCTGCACCACAGGGGACAAAGGACTCGTTACACCCACGCCAGGGGAAAAAAAAAATAAAGAAAAGCTTTTTAAACCCAGCTTTGCCTTGTGTTCCCTGAGCCACACAGGGCTCCTGACCCGTGCAGGTCCTGCCAGGAGCTCGTGCTCTCCTCCCCTGCCAATATTGACATTAACAGTTCACAGAGATGGAAACTCAGGGACACCCAGCTCCCTTACCTCTGTCACACCTTCATCTTCAGATAGGTACCCATGGGGTACAAAAAACCCATCGTCCTCATCCTCATCCTCTCCCTCCTCTTCATCGTCCTGCAGAGAAATGGATCAGAAGTTACACTGCCAACTGCAAGCAGCTCCTGATTCTTTCAGCGTGCAGCATCCTCACCTCTTCACTATGGGAGAGACTTTCCCCTGGCTCCTCCTCCTCCCACTCTTCATCACTGTCTACTTCATAGTCCAGCAGTTTCTGCAAGAAATGCCAAATTTCTGTCCCTCACTGGAGAGCACCAAACCCAGCCTGGGGTTTCAAAGCCGAGGGAACAAAAGGGCTCAGAAATCCCAGGGAACCAAGCACATTCACCCCCAGAGCACAAAGAGGCTGAGGTGCTTACAGTGTCCTTGGACCACGGATTCCTGGCACGGATCAGGGAGGTTCTCTTGTTCCAGGTGCCCCAGTAGGCAGGGCGGTGATTCTCACTGAACTGCAGCAGCTTCATCCTGCCAAACTTCTCCCTCTCAGGAACAGCATCTGTCTGGCAGTTATCCACCACCACCACGTCACTGGGAACACAGGGAAGGTGGCTCAGGCCCCGTGGAACAGCTCCAGCCTTGCCTCCTCTCCAATCCCTCCCTCTGCAGCTCATTTGATAAAAATAAAAGCCCCAAGCCCAGACTGACCTGTTCACACTGTCACTGCTGTCACTGACCAAAGTGGGCCCAGTTTTTCGTGGTTTACGACATTTTAGTTCCCTCAAGAAAGAAACTTCAGCATTCTGGGCGTGCAGGAGTTTATCCAGCTGTTCTAGGTAGTCTGGGTCCAGGGCAACACGGCTGAGGGGGGCTAGGACCATGTTCTCCTTGATTTCAAAAGGAGCAAACTTCCCACAGGAGCCAGCAAGGGTCTGGAACACCAAGGGAGGAAGGTCAGGTTTGGACACTGAGAACTGCAGCACCAACACATGCAAGGAACACCTGAGGTGCTGAGCTGAGATTCAGGTTAAGTGAAGATTTAGGTTAAGCCCTTCCTGCCCAAGACTCCAGCAGATCTTTCAGACAATGCAGAAGACAGAGCTGAGAGTCACTAAACCAACCACAAACCTTCTGTAGTCTCTGCTCTGGCTTTGTTCTTAAAACCCTTTACACTTTTGAGACCAGGAAATTAAGAAAAATCAATGTTTTGACCACCTAAGAAGCTGCAAGGGGCAGCAGAGGAGGAGATCAGGGTATTTGTCAGGAACAACTGAGGGAGACCAACACACAGAGCACAGCAAGCCCTCCCTCACCTTGGGGGCTTGAGGAGTCTTTGGTTTCTGGAAGAACCTGGTGATCTCTGCTTTCTGTGCATGGATGCGCTGAAATGAGAACCCAAACACAAATCATCAACACAGGGGCAGGGCAAAGCTCTGGCAGCCAAGGTGAGCTCACACACCACTCCAACTGCAGCCAGGCACAAAGTTCAGGCTGTCACCAGCTCCTGTGACTCAACAAAACCACTCATTGTCCTCCCTGGCACTGCCAGGGGAGGGTTCACTCGTGGGCACTCAGAAACACAGAGGGTAAAAGCAAAGGAACCAGCAGGTGTGAAGGTAACAGGTGAAAATGTGGATGGAGCAGCCCCAGCAGGTCAGGGGGGACAGACATTCCTCCCAGCTCATCTCGGGTTTGTTTGGGGTTTCTTTAGCATCCACCAATCCTGCTGTGATATTCAGCTGTAATTTTATGAATACAAGGACTGTTTTCCACATCCAAAGGGACCTGCTCCATCCCAGCTGGCACCACCACCACCACTTCACCCCAGAGTTTAAACACAAGCCAGACAAAGCATTTTTACCTTTTCCTCCTCCTTTAACCGTTTCTCCTCCTCTTTCTTTCTCTTCTCCTCAAGTTTTGCCCTTGAAAACAAAGAGCACGTGAAGTGTCAGCCAGCAGGAAGGGTTTATTTGGAAGCCCCAGACCTGCCCCAGACCCCACCACGAGGATCATCTGTCCACCAGCCAAGAACCACGCTCGGTTCAGTGTAGAGAAGACTTTGTTCATTCCTTCTAGAGCAAATATTGACCCATTTTAGCCACAAAGTTCACAGGCTGCCTCAAGTTTCCCTCAATACCAGGGGATTTAAGGGATTTCCCAGGCACAGGTAACTTCCTCAACAAACAGGGCCCAGAGCCAGCACGAGTGAGGCAGCTCAGGAGGGGAAGCTCAGAGCAGAAAGGACGGGGGCACAGAGTTCCCTGAGCATTTCAGAGCCACCCCAGGCCCTGCTGGAGCAGCCAGCCCAGGAGGGCAGGGAGAGGTGGGGATGGGAACAGCCCAGGGACCCCCAGGAGCTGCAGAGCCCCAGGCACTCACTCCAAAGCCTCCTGCCTCTCCTTGCGCTTCTCCTCCTTCACTCGCAGCTTCTCAGCTTTCTCCTTCTCCTCCTTTTCTTTCTTTTCCCTCCTTTCTCTCTCTTTCAGCTCTTTCTCTTCCTCTTTCCTCTTCTTTGCCTCCTCCTTGGCTCGTTCCTTCGCAGCTTTGGCCTCTTCCTTCAGCCTCCCCTTCTCCTCCCTCTCTGCCTGCAGCTTCTGGAGTTTGTCAGCACGCTCCTGGTCCTGGGGCACAAAGGGGACACTCAGGGGGCTGCACCCATGTGGTACCAAAAAAAAATCAGCATTTCACCTCTCACAGAGAACTGAACCCACCCCGTGCTGGACCTGCAGCATCACAAAACCTCCAGCATCCTCCCCAGGAAACCAGGTGGGAGCACAGCCACAGCTCCCTGGTGCCAGCTGAGCTTCCCTGAGCTGCCTCTCTGAAAGCTTTAATTATTCTTTTCCTTTAGCACACAAAAAAAAAAAAAAAAGGTGTTTCCATTTCTCTCAGCATCAAAGAAAGCTTTGTATTGAGTCATCTTCATTACCAGTGTAGCATTATGGAAAATTAGATGGGAATTAAAAAATCGTAATTATTCCCTTATTTAATAGGAGATCTCAGATTCTTTCCAAAATATTTCCTCCTGAGCTAAGCTTTCCTGCTTTGGTGCCATCACAGGGCTACAGTGGTGGCATTTTTAGAAGTGAATTTGAGCTGATTTGACATCACAAACCCACAAGGATTTTCTGAGGGTTTCCAGTAGCACAGAAATCAGGCTTTGATGGTCCTCGTGGGTCCCTCCCAGGCTGGAGGGATCACAATTCCAGGATCTCAGGGAATGGTGTCAGTCCCCAAAGTCCAGACTGTGGAACTTATCCCTCCTTCCCTTCCATTTTGGATCAGACACCCCCAGAGCCCTGAGCTTGTCCAAGGGGCACTCTGGGAACAGTGGGGGAAGATTTTATTGGAAGTTGTGCCTTTCATGGAGTTTCCCCCCAAAACAACCACACTTCCCACCCATGGCTCTGCTGCCACAAAGGAGAAAAATGTCAAATGAAAGAGGAAAAGCTTTTCTGTGCTGCAGGCCCTGGTGATGTCACCAGGAGAGGAGGATCTGCCTGTGCCCAGACACTCCAACTCCTCCCTGGGTATTTTCAGTTTTCTTTTATTGATTTCACATCTCTCCTTGTCAACATCAAGGCTTCCTGAGCGGTGTCACAACACAAATAACTGCAGAGAGCCACCAACAGCCAAACGGTGCCAATGGCAGGGAAACAACACTGTCAGCCTGAGTCATGGAATGTGCTGCTGTGAAGCTGACAGCTCACTGGTGGGTCTGCTCCATTCCCAGCATCATTTTTAGCTCCCATTCTCCTCTCTCCCTCACATCCCTGCTATTTTTAACACAGCTCTAAGAAGGCAAGAAAACAACAGATTGGAATTCTATATGGGGCACTGGGAAAAGCGAGAAGTTCACAGTTACAACTTACATAAAACACAAATTTATAAACAAGGCGCTGAGAGAGACAGAATTCCTGAGCACAGAATTGCCAGGTGCAGAGAAAACAACCCCAAAAAACTCATTCATGCAGCACCAGGGACCCCTCAGCCTCCCCTGCATCCAGCATTCCATGAGTGGCAGCAGAATCAGGGAGCAGAGTTTGCAAACAGAACCTGGAGCTTGAGCATTCCCAGTGGTGGCACCCGGTGGTGACACCCTCAGGGATGTCACAGTGCCCCGCCTGCCTCGTGGATTAATAAAAACAGAATCCACATTTTGGGGTTTAAATGTTTCCAATCTCTTCCCAAAGAGCCCCAAATGCACCCAGAGCCATTCAGGAGCTTTGGAAAGAGCCAAGCACTTTGACTGCCTGCATTAAAGGTTCTTCCACACTGCTCAGGGTGAGGAGAAAAGGCAAAAGAGATGTTCCAGCTGGGCTGAGATAAAAGCAAAGCTGGCTGCTCAGGGGAGGTGTGGCTGACAGGGAAATGCCTTACTCTTTGCAATCTCAGCTTCTCCTTCTCTGCTGAACTTCTGTGGAATTTCTGAGGTACCTGCAAGTACAAAATGCAAGTTTAGAGGAGAGCCTGGTCCTCCCTTTCCAGCCTGAGGGACATCAGGCTGTGATGCAGAGCAGGGGATGGGGACATCCAGGCACATCCAGAGTTCCCATTTCCATCCCAGTGCTGCTGCCCTGAAATCCTCACCTCACCACCACAGACCCCTCTGGGGCCCTCAGCCCCACGGGATCATTTTGGGAACAGCACCCAGGGGAGCTGCTCTGAACCACAGGGGACATTTCAATATGGCAAAGTCACTTCCTCCAGCTAAACTCGGGTTTGTTTGGGGTTTCTTTACATCCACCAATCCTGCTGTGATATTCAGCTGTAATTTTATGAACACAAGGATTGTTTTGCACATCTGAACACTTTTCTCTTGTCATCACAGTGCACTTGATCTCCCACCTGTAACAGCTCACTGACCCTAAACTCCAAACTGGGCACACTTCTCATTTAGCTTTTATTTATGGGGGAAGAAAAAGGTGTTTTATGCTCAAGATCATGTTCATAGACTGGTTAAAGGTTTGATTTGTCAATATTTCAGCAGACTGTGACTTGATTTACTGGATCCCCCCCCTCCTCCTCCTGCCATTCCCAGCATCACATTTAAATTGTGATTAACAGGCTAACACAGCCCAACTGCTTTGATTTCTATATTTATCTGATATAAAACAGGAGTTCTGCCAAGTGGGGGCTTCAGCTCCTCAGAGCTGTTTCCTCCCAGGAAAACAAACCTGCCAGGACTCCCAGCTGCACAGCTTGGGGTGCAGACCCTGAGTTTGGGGAGCACAGCAGCAAATCCAGCCCCCCTGGCAGTGCTGGATTACACCAGGAGCTCTTGTTCTGCTCCACTGGAAATTCCTCGTGCCTGCCTGAGTGTGTCTGTTTATTTTAGAGATGGAAGACTGGGAGTTCTCACACAGGAGGAATTGATCATTTGATTTGATAAACACAACACAAGGACTGGGGGAACCACCCCGTGGTGTTTCAGCCACCTGAGCTGATGCTGCTGCCCTTGGAAGCTTCTCTGTCAAAACTGCCCCAAAATTCAGAGTGTTTGGGGGTTCTCCTGCTGAACTGAAACTCGGGTGACCAAAACTCCCTGATCCAGAGCTTTTTCATGAATGCTTTGGGTTGGGAGGGAGCTGAAAGCCCACCCAGTGCCATGGGACACCTTCCACTGTCCCAGGGTGCTCCAATCCCCACCAGCCTGGCCTGGGACACTGCCAGGGATGGAACAGCCACAGCTTTTCCTTGGCAGCTGCAGAAATTCAGAGCTGGAGAAGCATCTGCTCTGGGGGAACATCCTCAACATCCTCCAGGAATCACAGCAGCTCCGAGGAGGATGAACAGAGCTTGGGAAGCACAAAACTGCTCTTGGATGCTGCTCCCAAAACACCAAGCAGGCATTTCATTAAATAAATGTAAATACAGCAGCAGCCAGAACTGTGGAGGATAAAACCCTTCAGCTGTAGGATTTAAAGGTTCCAAAGGCAATAATTCAGCCACCAACCAGCACCACCTTTCCTACACTCCTCACTGCCCCACTCATCCTCTTCCCCTGCAATCCCAGGAACCCAAACACGGCACCAGAGCAGCTCCTGTGCCAAAGCAGAGCAGACCAACCTTCCTGGCAGGCGTGGAGGCAGCCAAGGGACTGGAGCTCCTCTTGGCCTCAGCCACCAGCAGCACCTCGGGAGAGCTCCCAGAGCTCAGGGAGGAGTGGGTCAGTCCCGAGTCCCCCTCGTGGGACGACTCCAGGGCCTCGTTCTCCGAGGTGCTGCTGTCCAGAGAGACCACCTGGGGGGATTTCAGGGTCATGATGTCCTCCAGCAGCACCACGGGCACCTTCCCCTCAAAGAGCAAATCCTTCAGTTCGCCCTGGGTCCCCTTCCTGCCTGCCACGTCCTTGCAGGCCGTGAGGTCGGAGCGTGGCTGGATCCCAGCTCCTGGATCCTCCTCTGCCTCGGCTGCAGCTGCACAGGGCCCCTCAGTCTGCGTGGAGTCCCCTGCTGGGCTGCCCTGCCGGGAGTTCAGGCAGCTCAGCTCTTTTCCTGTCGTGCCGTTGGTGACAGCAGCTCTGGAATCCACGTCCCCCCGCTCCGCGCCGTCCCCGAGTCCGTGGCCAGAGCCCTTGGAGAGGTCAGGAACATCCCCGGGGTCACTGGTGTCACCTCCTGGGTTTTTCTGGATAAAATGGTCCAAGGGGCCCTTCCCGTTCACCAGATTTGGAGTCAAATCCCGCTCTGAGCCCAGCTGGCAGTCATTCTCCACATTGTCCAGGGAGGCACTGGAGGCGTCCAGGGAGGGATCCTTGCTTGGAGCAAAAGCACTTGGGGAGCTCTTGACTTTTTTGACTTCTGGATCCACATCGAGTTTTTCCTTTGGCACGGGATTGAGGCGCTTGAAGGGCAGCCGAGCTGCAACGACAACCCCAGGTTACTCAGGGACAGGAAATGTCAAAGGATTTTATTCATTTCGAAGCCTAAGATTGAGATGAGCCATCTTAAACCATCTTAGAGGTGGTTTAATCACAGCCAAGCCCACGTATTCCACAAAGCCAGGTGTGAAACGTTCTGGATGGGAGACACGGCCTTACCTTGGACGAGCTTCCGTGGAGGAACAGCAGCTTTGTCTCTGCACTCCATGGCTGCGGGAGAAAACAACAAATCAACACCCGTGGTTGTTCCCAACCAGCTGCTGCTTCCCTGGGACGGCTGGGGCAGAGCCCAGCAGCTCTCCCGGGGCCGGTGAGGGGGGACAAAGGGGTCCCGGTGTCACCCCCAAGCCCAAGGAACCCCCCGGACCCCCCAGACCCAGCAGCCACAGTGTCCCCCTGGCTGGGCTGAGCACGAACGTCCCGGGAGCGTGGGTTTGCACCCACCGAGCTGTGAGGAGGAAATGCCTCCCCGTGAGGGTGGTGATGCCCCGGCACGGGTGCCCAGAGCAGCTGTGGCCGCCCCTGGATCCCCGGGGGTGCCCAAGGCCAGGCTGGAGCACCCCGGGACAGCGGGAGGCGTCCCTGACACGCCAGGGGTGCGATGGGGTGCACTTTCAGATCGCTCCCCACCCAAACCGGTCTGTGACTCCACGAGTGAGGCTGCAGGGCGGGCCCGGGCCCAGCCCCGGGGCGCGGCGGCGGCTCCGGCGCCTCCTTTGTTACCCCGGGCAGGCCCCGCGCACCCCGCGGCCCAACCGCCGCCGGAAACACCTCGCGCCCCGGCCGCACCGCACCCCCAGCTCGGCCCTACCTGTCCCGGTGGCCGGCGCGGCTCGCGGCGGTGCCGGGCGGCGGCGGCCGAACCCGAGGCGGCCCGGCCCGCGCAGCCCCCGCCGCTCCCGGTCCCGGTCCCGCCCGGCCCGTCCCGCTCGTACTTGGCGGGAGCCGGGGCGACCCCGCGTCCCGCGGCGCTGATTGGCGGAGCGCGCCCCACGTGACCCACCCAGCCACACTCCCCGCAGCGTCTCGCCTTCCGATTGGCTGCCGCCGCGGGCGCCGCTGATTGGCGGAGGAGGCTGTCAGTCTGGCGCGTTGCAGGTGCTGATTGGATGGCTTTGTAGAGGCCCGGCGGGGTGCCGCTGGGTCCTTGCGCCTGGGCCCGAGGCCCGCCCGCTCACCGGGCGGGAACGGGGCCGCAACGGGCCGGTCCCTGGCCCGGCCTATCCGCAGCACCGGGCGGAGGGGGCGGAGCCAGCACTGCCGCGCGCCTCGCCACTATGGGCCTTGAGCCAACGCGCGAAATGGCGGCGGCGCCGGCGGCCAATTAGCGCCCGCCACAGCGAGGCGCAGGCGCAGCCGCTGTCGCGAGGGATACTGGGAGTTGTAGTTTTCCATTTGGAGCGCCCGTCGCCCCATTTTCCCCCCACAACTACGGCGGGGGTCCCGGCCCGGTTGTCCCCGTGTCGCACACGCCGTCCGCTCCCTGCGGGCCGTGCTGGGGTCCCTCAGGACAAGGACACGGCTGCGCCACTGTCGGCTCCCCACATGACCGCCCGTCCCGCCTGTCGCGACAGAACGACTCTCTCCGCCGCTCCGCCGCGACCGGCGGCGGTTCCGCCCGGCCGGCAGGGGGCGCCGCTCGGTGGCGGCGGCCGGGGGGGGCGGAGCCGGGCGGCGGCGGAAGCGGCGGCGGGGACGGGCCGGGCTGGGACGGGCGGAGCGTCCTGAGGCTCCCGAGGCTCCCGCCGCCCCCGCAGCAGGTCCCGCCGCCCGCACACCGGGCCCCCGCCGCCACCGGGCCAGGCACCGCCACCGGCACCATGTCGGTGGCGGGGCTGAAGAAGCAGTTCTACAAAGCGACCCAGGTGAGACACCGGCTCCCCGCGCCCGTTCCCGCCGCCGTTGGGCTCCGGGGAGGCCGCTCCTCCCTTACCGGTTCGGGGAACCCGTCCCGGCCGCTGCTGCCGCGATCCCCGCCGGTATCCGCTCCCGGCATCCCGGTGCGGGGCCCGCCGGGCATCCCCCGGTACCCCCCGGTACCTCCCGGTGTCCGGCCTGGCACCCCCCGCGATCCCGGTCTCGTATCTCCCGGTTCTCCGTGTGCCGCTCCCGGTGATCCCGGCGCTCGGGGCGGGCTGTGAGCGGCGCCGGGGCCGCCGGGGCTCGGGGCTCCCGTTCTCCCGGTTGCACCGGGCAAGGGACACGGGCAGGGAAACTCCTGTACCGGGGACCGGAGGGCGCGGGGCGGGTGACACCGTGGGGGTCACTTGAGGGGTTTTTCCCCCTCCCCAAAACCCGGGACACAACCGGGACAGCCGCGGCCCCGAAGCGGGCGGGATGTACCGGGGAAGGAAGGCCCGGGAGCCCCGGTAACGGCCTCGGGAAGCGGCGGGGGAGAGCCCCGAGCCCGGGGAAAGGGGTCGGGAAAAGCTCTGAGGTTCGGGAACGGCAGCCGGGGCGGTGCGGGGTTTGTGCCCCCCAATTCCCCATCCCCGGAGGTGCCCGAGGCCGGCCCGGACGGGGCCTGGAGCGGCCTGGGAAGGGCTGGAATGGGATGGAATCTTTCAGGTCTCTTCCAACCCGAACCGTTCCGTAATTCCGTGTGGGAATCGGCCTCCAACAAGGTTCATAAACCTTTTCCCTCACCTTTAAATGAGGGGTGGCCATTCCAATCCCCCCCGAGCAGAATTAACCTTCCCACTGCTTCCTGTTCACAGTTGTGAGCGTTTTTAATGCGTTTTGGGAACGATTCAGGACTCACAAATCCCCCTCTGCTGCTGCCTTCCTGCCCCTGTTTTAAATTCCAGATAAATTTGGCACAGATCGTGTTTTCCAGCACGGAGTTTAAACCCTTTCAGCTCATCCCACCCCTGTGTGCGACGTGTGTCGCCTCCTTCCTTGGCTCTATTTCCCCAAACCCATTTTATTTACCCAGCAAAGCAAAATAACAAATTCCTGAGGTCATCCCCCACCCCCTTTCCCACTAAACCGTGGTGGGATGAGGTTTTTCCACAACTTCCATGGGGAAAGGTCGTGCTGGGAACTCGGTGTGGGAGGATTTTGCCGGCCAGGATGTGCCGTGGTGGTGTCAGGAGGTGAAAACCCCTCGGTGACTCAGGACTAACGTGTTCCTAAACCCAAAAATATCATTTTAAACCCCTGATGAAACAGTTTTTTTGGAGGAATCACAAATTCTTCCCCCTTGCAGTGTCCCAGAGACAGGGGCAGAGGTGTCTGTGATTTAGAGATGCTTTAACTGCAGACTGGAAGTCACTGGTTCCAGTTTGGCCATTTTTTTTGTCTCCTCCTCCCTTCCCTTTTCCCCCTTTCTTCCCTTTTCCCCCCTCTGGTCCCACTCAGCCCTTGGCTGCAGGAGGGGGAGGATTAGTTATTTTTTGGCACCCTTCAAACCATCAGACGCTGCCAAAGCCGAACATGTGGAAGATCTTTCCTAAAATGTTACGTTTTGTTCCACGTCCGTCCTTCATGGAAGGGAAAACGGGGCCAGGAGCGGGGTGTGAGGGACCCCGGAGGTTTTGGGATCCCTGAGCAGATCCTGAGGGAGCAGGGCTTGGCTCGTGGGCCTCATCCATGTGATTCCTCCAAGCCCACGTCCCCCCTGGGTGAGGCAGCCGGGCGCCCACACGCAGGAGAGAGCCCGGAGTATCCTGGAGGAAAAAAAAATAATAAATAAATTGTGAGTGGTGCTGGCAAATGCTGCGGATGGGGAGCAGCTCTGAGTGTGTCCAGAACAGGTTCTGCCTGTTCACTGCAAACTGTTCTCTAAAAAAATAAGGAAAGCTGGAGAAAACATTCTGAGGAACGGGGAGAAGCAGCAGCTTGGAGCTGGGAGTGGGGTGGGAAGTCCCTGCCTGCCTGGTCCAGGGTTTCATCCAGCTGGGAATTCGCAGGGAATTCTTGTGGTGTAGAAACAGCTTCGTTTGCACCGTTTGGGTTTTGTACAAACTGATGTAAATCCTAAAATCCTGCAAATCTTCACAGCCAGTGGGCAGGACAGGCTGCTGTTCCCGGGGGAATCCCGAGGGAATGCTGGGGGTGTCACAGGGATGGGGAACAGCACGGGAGGGATTCCAGGAATGCTGCCTGGGCTCACCTGGCAGCAGGAGCAGCCCTGGAGCTCTCCTGGGGAATCCAGGATTGGTGTGAGCTCCCTTTGCAGAGCCCCTGGGAGCACCAGGATTCCCGGCACAGCTGCTGGAGGTGCTGCCCATGGATCAGGGGTTGGGTTGGAGCTCAATCTCCTCCCGGCCCCTGGCAGTGCCCAAGGCCAGGAGCACCCTGGGACAGTGGGACACGTCCCTGCCCGTGGCAGGGGTGGGACAGGATGGGATTAAGGTCCCTTCCAAGCCCAGCCAGTCTGGGGTTCAGCCCTGGGCGCTGCTGTCATCCCAAACTGGATTTACGTGCTCCCTACACCTGTGTGAGCTGAGCCTGAGCCCTGCCAGGCCTGCCCGGGCCCAGCAGCTCGTGCTGGCCCAGGCCACAGCCCAGCCTCCTCCTCCTGCAGCTCCAGAGCCGTTTTCCAGCAGGGGAAAAGGCAAATGCTAATTAAAACTCAGCAGCCCTTGACACACACGCGTTTCCCTGAGTTTGGTGACAGCTCCCAAGGCTTCCCGAGGTATTTTTGACCATAAATAGCCCCTTGTTCCCTGCCTGGCCCGGGATGTGCTCCAGAGGCAGCTCAGCCCAGCAGGACCCTCCATTCCCGAGCTCCCTGGGCCAGCAGGGAATAATTTCCGTGCCCTGTGAGCTTCCTGCAGGTGCTGCCGTGGCATCTCCTGCCTGGAATGTCCCAGCACGGCTGTGACAGCGAGGGGACAGTGAGGGGACAGGCTGCAGCCACCAGAGAGGGCATTTCCCCTTTTCTCTGCCCTCTGTGGTCATTGCTGAACTGGGATTTCCTTCACTTCTCCTTGGCTTTCCTCTCTTCCCTCCCCAGCCGAGGTTCTCTCTGCGGTGACTTTGTGCTCGGCTCTCAGATGTGGGAGCACGTTTCAAATGTGCAGTTTTCCTTCCCTTTCTCAGATGAACCTTTCAGAGCTCCTTTTGTTTTGGTTTTTTTGTTGTTGTTGTTGTTCATTTTGGGTTTTTTGCTGTTAACTCAGCCCTGCTCCCACTGGCCTCTCCAGGCTTTCCCTTGGAGGTGTCTTTGGGATGGTTTGGGTTGGAAGGGATCTTAAATCTCATCCCATTCCATGGGCAGGGACAGCTTCCACTATCCCAGACTGCTCCAAGCCTTGGACACTTGCAGGGATGGGGCAGCCACGAAATCTTTGGGAAGCTGTGCCGGGGCCTCAGCACCCCGTGAGCAAAGAGGGGAGCAGGGAATTCCCGTGGGAGGGATTTGGCAGCTCTCAGCTCCTTATCTGTACAGGGAATTTGGACTGGGAAGTCGAGGGATTCTGCTGATTCCTGCCAGCCTGGAGCCTCCTGCCAACCTCTGTCCCGCAGCACCTGATGTTCCATATTAACATTAACCTGGGCTGGATTCCCCTGCAGCTCCTGGGTTTATCTTTCCACAGGAATCTGCTCCCGAGGCTGGGGGAAAATCCGGAATTGCTGGGGCGTGGGGTGACATCCTGCAGCTGCTTCCAGCCGGGATCCATCCCGGAGCATCCTGCCCTGGCTCCCTGGCGCTGGGAGGGCTGTCCTGGGGATGGGGCTGCAGATCCACGGGGAAAAGGAGGCTCAGGGGAGACCTCGTTCCTCTCCCCCTGGAAGGGGCAGGGCTCTGCCTGGCAGGGAACGAGTGACAGGAGGGAGGGAGCGGCCTCAGCGAGGCTGAAATTTGATATTCATGCAAATTTTTCCATGGAAAAGCTTGTCAGGCATTGGAGCAGGCTGCCCGGTGGTGTCCCCAGCCCTGAAGTGTTGGTAAAACCCGTGTGGATGTGGCACTTGGGGACACGGTGGGGAGCCTGGAGCTGGGCTGGGCTCAGTGGTCTAAAAGCATTTTCCAACCCTTCCCCTGCCCTGATTCCACGTGTGGCAGCTGGAAAGCAGAGGCTGAGTGTCCCCAGAGCTCCTGGAGACAGGGAGGAGGTGGCAGTGCATCCCTTCAGGCCTGGGCTGGGAAAACCTGCAGCCAGGATATTTCCCTGTGGATTCCCTCTCCTTTTCCTGGCATCAGAACCCCATCCCTGCCCAGGCTGTTTAAGCAGCCCCAGAACCAGGCAGGTTTCATTTTCCAGGGTTGTTTCTCTCCAGAGTTTCCCATAAATTTGCTTTTCCCCCGTTTTAAGGTTGTTTTTGCAGCCGTTGGGCTCTGACAGTAACGGGAGCTCCAATTCCTGGAAGGCAGAGGCAGCAAACAGAGCTGGGGAACTCCAGCTCTCCACATCCTGCTCCCTTTGCTGCCCTTCCCGTGGCTGATGTCAGCCAGGGAAAGTGTGAGCCTGTGCCTGCAGCTGGGGAAATCTGGGATGGGGAAGGATCCGTGACTCAGGCCCGGGGGGGTCATGTGGCCCTGGGATGCTGAATCCACGTCATGGGCCTGAAGTCAGGGATTTCTCCAGCTGATTCCACGTCATGGGCCTGAAATCAGGGATTTCTCCAGCTGATTCCAGGTCATCAGCCTGAAATCAGGGATTTATCCAGCTGATTCCGTGTCACTGGCCTGAAATCAGGGATTTATCCAGCTGAATCCACGTCATCAGCCTGAAATCAGGGATTTATTGAGCTGATTCCACATTATGGGTCTGAAATCAGGGATTTCTCCAGCTGATTCCACGTCACTGGCCTGAAATCAGGGATTTCTCCAGCTGATTCCACAGGGGACGGTTCCTGGATGCAGCAGGAGGAAATCCTTCCTCCCCCTTTTCCCACTGCTCCCTCCTGGGAAAGAGCAAAACGGGGCTGAGCTCAGGCACCACCGTGTAAAAGCTGATTCATTTCTTTAGCACTTGGGTTTGTTTTTTATTTCCTCCTTCCTCCTCTCCCCCATGGCTCCATATTCCAGTGCCTTTTCCAGGGCTGCCAGCCCCATCCCTGTGGGAATGCCAGGGAGCAGGGGCAGCTCCTCCTGCAGAAACCTCAGTGCCAAAATCCCTCCTGCCCTGGGGAATTGGGCTCTGCTGTCCCTCCCTGCTTCCCGGCGGGATGGTGAGCTGCTGGAAAGGCCAGGAATAAATAAATCCCTAATCCTGGCGGGTCTGGCTGTGTAATTCCAGCTGAACTCACACGGACACTCAGCTGTGTCCCAGCCCTGCTGGTGTTTCATAAGACTGAGGTCGCTGTCCCTGCTCCCTGCCCTGCTTAACTGCAGGATTAACCCAGCCTGGCTGTGATGCCCTCAGTGGGAGCAGGCAGGAGGTTCATCCTGCCTCTTCCTGTGGATCTGTTCCCTCTGAGCTGTGTCCCAGCCCTCCTCCCTGGATCAGATGGGAAAAATCCCAGTCCTGGGCCTGGGAAAGCCCCACAGCATCCCAGAGCTCCCCTTTCCCTCAGTGCTCCATGCCAGGACTTAGAGCAGGATCCAGCCCGTCCTGGCTGTGATGATAAAATGATAATTAATGTATTTTTACACATTTCCTGTTCCTCTCAGCCCCATCCCTTCAGTCAGGCTTTCAGGAAAGGTTCCTGTGGCAGGAAGGGGCCGTGCCTGGCCCAGTGCTGGGGGTTCCTGGAGGTGCCCAAGGTCCTGCTCCTCTCCCAGGGGATGGAGAATCCATCAGGAGAGTCTGGATTGCTCCAAGAAAATCCTTGTTAACCCCCCTTGCAGCCACCAATAGCTAATTAATAGAACTGGTCCTTTTAAAGCCACTGGGAATTTTAGGATCTCCTAATGCCTGGCTATTAATAAAGTTCATGGTTCTGTCACTAATTAAATTGCTTTTCTGCTACAAAGGGGAAAAAAAAGAGATGAGTTAAACATCTCCATAATGAAATTCTGTCTTTGAGACAGAAGGTTAAATTTGCATGATTAAAGCTTTAAAGGGCTTTTTCTAATTGAGAAAATGCTTCATAATTCATCTGGAGCCTGAAAACCCGGCTGCACCCCCTGGCTGGGCCAGAGTGTCCTCCAGTGATAATTTATGAACCACTTTGCTGACCAAATCTGGTTTGGCACCCAGATTTAAACTGAATTTTGCCACTTCCATGATGAAAAAGGCAGGAAAAGGCTGAACAATTACCTACACCCAAAGATCCGCTGCAGGAGCAGGTGCTGGGGGTTTTTTATTCCCTGGTTTTCCTCCCTGGATTAGGAACCATCTTGTTTGCTGCTGATGTGTGGCTCTGAGGGAGCAGGGGCAGCACAAATCCGAGTGCCAGGTGTTGGAGGAGCTCTTGTCCCAGTAAAGCTCCTCCTGATGGTACTGGGAGAGTCCTAAAGGGCAAAAACTCTGGGCTTTTGTGCCTGCCTGGGATAAAACATCATCCAAACGTCATTTCCCGGGATTTCTGAGCCACCTCTGGCTCTGCCTGCAGGGCAGCAAGGCCACGGTGATGCTGAGTGCTGGGGGGGATTTTATCCCATTTTTAAAGCGTTCCAGAATGAGGCTTTGGGTGCAGTGAGGGAAAAAATGGATGCAGCAGCATCTGGGATGGGCTGGAAGCTGGCAGGGTCCCTGGGGAAGGTGACAGAGTCCTGGGGAAGGTGACAGTCCCTGGGGAAGGTGACAGGGTCCTGGGGAAGGTGACAGGGTCCCTGGGGAAGGTGACAGTCCCTGGGGAAGGTGACAGGGTCCCCAGGGAAGGTGACAGAGTCCCTGAGGAAGGTGACAGTCCCTGGAAAAGGTGACAGAGTCCTGGGGAAGGTGACAGGGTCCCCGGGGAAAGTGACAGTCCCTGGGGAAGGTGACAGTCCCTGAGGAAGGTGACAGTCCCTGGGAAAGGTGACAGTCCCTGGGGAAGGTGACAGTCCCTGAGGAAGGTGACAGGGTCCCTGGGGAAGGTGACAGAGTCCCCAGGGAAGGTGACAGGGTCCCCAGGGAAGGTGACAATCCCTAGGGAAGGTGACAGGGTCTCTGGGGAAGGTGACAGTCCCCGGAGAAGCTGGCAGGGTCCCCAGGGAAGCTGGCAGGGTCCCCGGAGAAGCTGGCAGAGTCCCCAGGGAAGCTGGCAGGGTCCCGGGGAGGGTCGGGCCCTGGTGCAGGAGTTTGATCCACCCCGGTTGCTCCTGGCAGCCCCGGGGACGCTGGGGTCGCTCCTTCCCCCTCTCCCTTTCCTTAGGATGCCGTGCTCGGCTCCGACAGGCGCGGAGCCTTTCCTGGGATTCAGAGGAACGAGGGAAGGGCGGTGACAGCGTCCTCAGCCGTTCCTGTCCCCTTTGATGTCCCTGCTCTCCCCGTGTGAAACGTGCTCTGCACGGGGCTGTCCCACCCGGCCCCGGCCAGGAACGGGAGTTTGCCTTCCTTTGGTTTGTTTGATCTCCCTGACGGCTGCAGAGCCGTGTCCCAGCAGCGAGCCGTGTCCCTGTGTCCCAGCAGCGAGTTGTGTCCCTGTGTCCCCGTGTCCCCGTGTCCCTGTGTCCCCGTGTCCCCATGTCCCTGTGTCCCTGTGTCCCCAGCTCTCTGTGTCCCCAGCTCCCCATGTCCCCGTGTCCCCAGTTCCCCGTGTCCCCAGCTCCCTGTGTCCCCAGCTCTCTGTGTCCCCAGCTCTCTGTGTCCCCATGTCCCCAGCTCTCTGTGTCCCCAGCTCTCTGTGTCCCCATGTCCCCAGCTCCCTGTGTCCCCATGTCCCCAGCTCTCTGTGTCCCCAGCTCTCTGTGTCCCCATGTCCCCAGCTCTCTGTGTCCCCATGTCCCCAGCTCTCTGTGTCTCCAGCTCCCCATGTCCCCATGTCCCCATGTCCCCATGTCCCCATGTCCCCATGTCCCCAGCTCTCTTGTGTCCCCAGCCCTCTGTGTCCCTCCAGCCTGGCTGGCTCCCTTCATCCTGCAGATCCAGAGGTTTTCTGTCTCCTTCCCAGCTCCTCCACAATCTCTTGCCTCCTGCTGTGTCCTCGCTTTGGGTGATCCCTGAACACCTCAGGGAGGTGTTTTTGGTTTTTTTTCCAGGGATTTCCAGGTGTCTTTCACCCTCCTTTCCTTCCTTTCCCCTTGTATTTTGGGAAATCCCTCAGAGGACCGTGCGGGCCGACCCTCCAAACGCTGACTGCAGGACAAGGCTGCTGGGAGCTCTTCCTGAAGCTTTGCAGCTGGGAAAAGCAAGGATTGCAATTCCTGGGAGGCCCTTTGCACTCCTCTGTCCCATCTCAGGGGCAGCTCCAGAGCAGCTGCAATTCTGCAGGGCCAGGAGCTGCTGCCTTTGCTGCCCTGGGTGCTGGGGCCGGGTGGAGCTGCCCAGGAGTGATGGCTCAGCAGCTCTGGAAAAGCCAGGCTGGGATTCACTGGGATGGGACACGGCCGGGCTGTGCAGGAAGTCTGGATGCAAGGCCAGAATTCCACGTTTCCCCTCAGTTTGGTGAACTTCCCCTCCATGGCTGAAGTCACTGGGAGTGTGTGAGGGGAAATCATTGCTGCTGCTGCTTCCTTACGTGTTCGTGTTTTCCCTGGAACTTGACCCAATTCCATGATTTTTTTTTTTCCCCAGCTGGATACAAATTGTGTCTGGTTTGGTTCAGAGCGTGTGATAAATAATAACAGGAGAAAAACGGGATGCAAATGGCTGTGGGGAGGTGCCCCCATCCCTCCAGCAGGAGCATTCCAAGATTCCTATGGAAACCTCCATCCTTTGGGATGAGCCTGCTCTGGGGAAAAAGGAGCTGGGAGATGAGCAGGGAGCCTGGAAACAGAGGTCACAGGCAGGGTTTGTTCGAGCAGCCCCACACAGAATTCCCAGAGCTGGGAAGGAGCAGCTGCATTGCAGAGCATCCTCGGAGAGCCCTTGGCTGGCCCAGCGCTGCCACCGGCCCCGCTGGCTGCTGCAGCCCCGGGTTTGCCTTTAATTCCCGCTGTCCTCATTCCTGCAGCCCATCTGCTGGATGGAGATGAGTCACCCGATGCTCAGCAGCAGCAGCAGGAGGAGGAGGAGGAGGAGGAGGAGGAGGAGGAGGAGGAGGGCTGGCAGGTGGCTCCTGGCCTGTGCAGCTCTTCCCCCTGTGCCGTTTCCATAGGATAAGATTACGAGCCGAGGTCACTGGGAAGCCTTTCCTCCTGGGCACAGGGAAGGGAAGGAGCTGTTCATTGTTCCAGGCTGACCTTCCTGCTCCAGATCAAGGAATTCCTGTGGCGCTGCGGGGAGGGGAGAGATCCCAGCCTCAGCTGCTGAGGGGGTGGGAAGCTCAGGGTGTTCTCAGACACGTTTTCCCTGCTCACGTGTCTGGAGGCAGCCCAGCACCTCCAGGGCCTGGGCACGAGCCTTTCCCAAGCCAGCAATTCCATCATGGAGCTCATCCCTGGCGCTTGGGGCCAGGCTGAGCCAGGGCTGGCCTCTGGTGAGAGGTGGGAATGGGAAAAAGGCAGGGAAGGAGCTGCAGGAGGAGCTGAGAGTTGGATGAGAGGGAAATGTTGCTGTGAGTGTTTCTCAGCAGTGGAGTGGCCGGTCCCAGTGCCCCCAGGCAGGTCAGATCCATGGGGGTGACATTGCAGGGTGTGCTCAGGGGGGCTGGAGCCCGAGAGCTCCGAGAGCTCCGGCTGCTGTTCCTCCAATGGTTTGCCGGGAGGGGATGTGAGAAATCCCGGGATCACCGAGTGGTTTGGGTTGGAAGGGACCCTGAAGGTCACAGTCCCACCCTGCCATGGCAGGGACACCTTGGGCTGTCCCAGGCTGCTCCAAGCCCCGTCCAACCTGGCCTTGGGCACTGCCAGGGATGGGGCAGACACTGGGAACTCGGGAATGTGCCTCCCTCTTCCAAGGTGGAGGGAATTGTTCCTCCCCTGCTCAGCACAATAAACACTGGGATCTGTTTTCTTCTCCCCAAAGTAGGTCAGGAGTTGCTCAGATCAGTCTGAGCTGGGCTGTGGGTGTGCCCAGCTCACCCTGAAACAGCAGCCTGTGGGGCTGGGATCTGGGATGGGATCTGGGATGGGCTGAGTGCAGCCAAACTGGGACTGAGTGCATCCAAACTGGGATCTGGGATGGGCTGAGTGCAGCCAAACTGGGATTGAGTGCATCCAAACTGGGATTGAGTGCATCCAAACTGGGACTGAGTGCATCCAAACTGGGATCTGGGATGGGCTGAGTGCATCCAAACTGGGATCCCAGTTTGGGCTGAGCCCCTCAGGGCTGGGATCCCAGTTTGGGCTGAGCCCAGCAGGGCTGGGATCCCGGTTTGGGCTGAGCCCAGCAGGGCTGGGATCCCAGTTTGGGCTGAGCCCAGCAGGGCTGGGATCCCAGTTTGGGCTGAGCCCAGCAGGGCTGGGATCCCGGGATGGCCCAGGACACCTCCCAGGAGCAGCTGGTTCCTCAGGGAGCCTTTGTGGCACCCCAGGAGAACCCCCAGGCTTTCCCAGGTCCTGCAGCTGGGCTGGTGAGGTTTTCCAGGAGGTTTTGGGCACTTCCCAGCCCTGCCAAGCCCCGATGCCTGGAGCTTTGCTGTGCTCCCGAGCTCCAGCACACACACGGGGCTGGGAAGGGTCACGTTGGCTCTGTGGGATGATGGGGATGACCCAAACGAAGCTGAGTGCCAGGGAGTCACACCCTGCCGGGCTGGGGACGTGGTGGTGGCTCTGGGTTTGACAGAGCATCCCACAGATCTGTGCCATCAACCCTGGTTTTCCTTAACCCCTTCTCCTCCGTGTCCGTGCCGAGCTTTGGGGGTTCAAAACATTCCCACCCCTTTTTATTCCCTGGGTTTGTGGGCTGGATTTTCCCCCTGGGCTGGGGTGAGGGGAGCCAGGGCAGAGCTGCTGCTCTGTTTGCTCGTGTGTGGGTTTGTTTTTGTGTTTCTTGAGGGCAGCTCGCTGTTGGGAGGGTGGAGGGGAGGAAGAGGAAGGCTTTGATACCCCAGAGTGTGCAGGAAGGTTCTCAGCCGACTGTAGGAACTGTTTTGATTGCAAGGATGGCAAATGTTTGATGTGTTATAAATAGGGCTGCCTGCGATGGAAAAAAGCGAGTTTAAAAAAAAAAAACCAAATCCCTGATTTTTGGGTTTCTCTTGGTGTGTTTTGCTTGTTTGAGGCTGAGAGAATTAGGGATAATTTTCCATTTTAAAATATTTAAAGGCTGGAGAGCAAAATATTAAAATGAGCTCTGCGAAATCCCGTGGGGAAGATGGTGATTAGCAGGAAATAACACGGACTCAGGCTCCATCCATGAGCAGATGAGACCTTGAGGGTGGATGTGCTGGAATCTGCCTTTCTCCAGCTTTCCAGGAGCTTTGGCTGCTGGCACCTTCCCAGGTTTAGCAGGGATTTTGCTGATGGTGCAGCCCAAAACCCACTTTGGTTTTGTCCCACCTCTGCAGCTGGAATGATGCAGGAATTCCCCAGCTGGGACTGCCCAAATCCCAAAATCTCTCCCAATCCTCCTGAATTTACCCAGGCACATCCCAGCCGAACTCCCAGGAGCTGGGGGTGCTGCAGCATTCCCACATTCCTGTCCCATTCCAGCTGCCAGGAGAGCCCCTGTGCATCCCTCCATGCATTCCTGCCTCTCCCCTGGCCCCACAGCTCATTCCAACCACGCCTCTTTCATTCCCTGGGATCTTCCCCCACCCCTGGGTGGGCTTGGCCACAGCGGGGGTCGGGGTTGTTCCCATTCCCACACCCCTGCCAAGGGATCTGGAGGGATCCTCCAGGATGGAGCTGGAGCAGCCTGGATGGAGAGGGGCCGTGTCCAATCCCTGTGGATGAGCTTTCCCAGGGATCAGCCTGGCTGGAGCTCCAGGGAATTCCAGGGAGCTCCCAGGAATGCTCCCTGCACCCCGGGAATGCTCCCTGCACCCCGGGAATGCTCCCTGCACCCCAGGAATGCTCCCTGCACCCCAGGATTGCTCCCTGCACCCCGGGAACGCTCCCTGCACCCCGGGAACGCTCCCTGCACCCCGGGAATGCTCCCTGCACCCCAGGAACGCTCCCTGTACCCCGGGAACGCTCCCTGCACCCCGGGAACGCTCCCTGCACCCCGGGAATGCTCCCTGCACCCCAGGAACGCTCCCTGTACCCCAGGAACGCTCCCTGCACCCCAGGAACGCTCCCTGCACCCCAGGAACGCTCCCTGTACCCCGGGAACGCTCCCTGCACCCCGGGAACGCTCCCTGCACCCCAGGAATGCTCCCTGCACTCCAGGAACGCTCCCTGCACCCCAGGAATGCTCCCTGCACCCCAGGAACGCTCCCTGCACCCCAGGAATGCTCCCTGCACCCCAGGAACGCTCCCTGCACCCCGGGAACGCTCCCTGCACCCCGGGAACGCTCCCTGCACCCCGGGAACGCTCCCTGCACCCCGGGAATGCCGGGCTCCGCTCTGATCTCAGGCTGGAGCTCTCGGGGGCAGATCTGAGCTGTGTCCTTGCAGTGAGGGATGCATTCCTGGCTGGCTGCCTCAGCCCTCTGCTCCCTGCCGGGGCCCTGTGGGTGGAATTCCAGGTGAAATGGCAGCTGAGCTGCCAGGAGCAGCCAGCTGGGAGCAGCTTGGATGTGCCTGGCTGTGCCACCCAGCTGGGAGCAGCTTGGATCCACCCGGCTGTGCCACCCAGCTGGGAGGAGATTGGATCCACCCGGCCGTTCCACCCAGCTGGGAGCAGCTTGGATCCACCCGGCTGTGCCACCCAGCTGGGAGCAGCTTGGATCTGCCTGGCTGTGCCACCCAGCTGGGAGCAGGTTGGATCTCCCCGGATCTCCCCGGCCGTTCCACCCAGCTGCAGCGCCCTGGGCCAATATTTGCTCAGGGAAGTGTTTGGCCAAAGGCTCCCGGGGTGAACCCTTGGATGTGTCCAAGGGAAACCAGGGAGCCCAGACTTGTTCTGCTCTTCCACTCCCAGGCAATGTTTGGTTTGGTTTTTAACCATTCCCACGTCTGCTCGTGCCGTCCCTTCCCAGTCTGGCTTCAGGAGAGGTTGGATCCCAGCTAGGGGAACAGGGATGTGTCCCAGGCCTCCTCCTGGCTGCTCAAGGAATAAAAACGCAGAATTGCCAGCAGATCCTCCAAAAATCCCTGTAACTCCTTCCTTCCTTCCTTCCTTCCTTCCTTCCTTCCTTCCTTCCTTCCTTCCTTCCTTCCTTCCTTCCTCCCTTCCTCCCTTCCTCCCTTCCTTCCTTCCCTCCTTCCTTCGCCTTTGGGGGCAGCACAGTGTGGAATTGGGGGAATTTGGATTTTGGGATGCACAAAATGGCACTGGGATAATTTGGATTTTGGGGTGCACAAAATGGCACTGGGATAATTTGGATTTTGGGATGCACAAAATGGCACTGGATAATTTGGATTTTGGGATGCACAAAATGGCACAGGGATAATTTGGATTTTGGGATGCACAGTGTGGCACTGGGATAATTTGGATTTTGGGACGCACAGGGTGGCACTGGGATAATTTGGATTTTGGAATGCACAAAATGGCTCTGGGATAATTTGGATTTTGGGATGCACAGTGTGGAATTGGGATAATTTGGATTTTGGGATGCACAAAATGGCCCTGGGATAATTTGGATTTTGGGATGCACAGTGTGGAATTGGGGAGAATTTGGATTTTGGGATGCACAGTGTGGCACTGGATAATTTGGATTTTGGGATGCACAGTGGGGCACTGGGATAATTTGGATTTTGGGATGCACAAAATGGCACTGGGATAATTTGGATTTTGGGATGCACAAAATGGCACTGGTATAATTTGGATTTTGGGATGCTCAGTGTGGCACTGGGGGAATTTGGGGAATTTGGGGACTTTGTGAGACTCCAGGTTGAACAAGGAGCCGCTGGTGGTTCCTTCAGGCTCTGTCTGGGGGGTCTGTGTGGGTTTTTCTCCCGTCCTGACGGGTTTGGGGATGTGGGGTTGGAGTCCCTCCTCCTTCCCTCCTGTGCTGCCGCCTCCCACTTTAATGAGGGGCAGCAGGGAGAGATCCTCAATCTCATGATTCCCTCCCAGCAGGGCAGCAGCAGCGTTCCTTGGACGTCAAAAGGAGGATTAAATTAGTCTGGAAATGAAGGGGTTTTGCCTCCTTCAGCTCTCTGGGCTCTCCAGAGGCTGTGGAGCCTCGGGAATCGCTGTGGTGATGGATTCTGCCAGCCTGGCACACAGAGCAGGGTCCTGGCAGGGTCGTTCACAGCTTCCCAGGCTGCAAATCCAGGGGGAAAAGTGGGAATGGAGCTGCTTGGGCTGACTGCTCCCTGCCCAGGGTGTGAGGGAGCACAGCTGGAGGTGCCCCCCTGGTGGAAGGGATCCCGTTCTGGCTCTGGGATTCTTGGCACGGGACAGGGGTGGCAGCTGGGGCAGAGCTGTGCCCTGCTGAGCCTGTCCTGGCAGGCCCGGAGCTGCTCCTGGGATGTTTTCCAGGCTCCAGAGAAAAGCCAGCTCGGGGCTGGGTGTGTGCTGGCACCCAGGGAGAGCAGGAGATCACACTCGGATGGGTTCTCCATCTGCAGGGGCTGGGCCTGATGGCTTCCCCTGGAGGGGGGCCAGCCTCCGAGGGGTGGGCTGGCACGGGGCAGGGATGGGGAGCAGGGATTGGGAGCAGGGATTGGGGAGCAGGGATGGGGAGCAGGGATTGGGAGCAGGGATTGGGGAGCGGGGAGCAGGGATGGGGGAGCAGGGAACAGGGATGGGGAATAGGGATTGGGAATAGGGATTGGGGATTGGGAGCAGTGATTGGGAGCAGGGATTGGGAACAGGGATGGGGAACAGGGAACAGGGATTGGGAACAGGGATTGGGAGCAGGGATGGGGAGCAGGGATTGAGGAGCAGGGATGGGGAGCAGGGATGGGGAGCAGGGATTGGGAACAGGGATGGGGAGCAGGGATTGGGAGCAGGGATTGGGGAGCAGGGAGTGGGGAACAGGGAGTGGGAACAGGGATTGGCCAGCCTGGCTCACCCTGTCCCGTGTCCCTTTTCAGAAGATTAAAGCAGAAGAGTGAAATCCAGAGTTTAGTGAACCAAGAGAGCTTTCCTTCCTTTCCTGTCTCTTTTTCCTTCCCTTCCCTTCCCTTCCCTTCCCCTCCCTTCCCCTCCCTTCCCTTCCCTTCCCTGATTTGATGTCTCTGAACCTGGATTTTTCCCTACAGGGATCCCTCCCCCTCTTCCTCAGAAAACATCCCGCCCCATTTTGTATCCCCACGGGAGCAGGAGCGTTCCAGAGGAAGAAAGGCTCGATAAAAATCAAATATTTGATGTCGGGGTAAACAAACCCGATTGTTCCTTCAGATTTGGAGTTTTCAGTGCAAACAGGAGGAATCCTGGCAATGCCCCGGGGCAGGCGTGGAGCCCTGGGAGCCAGGGCCGATTTCCCAGAGCACTTTGGATGTCTGGATGGGGAATTTGCCGTTGTTTGGGGTTAAATAATCACTAATTGCTCCTCACAGCTCCTCACAGGAGGGTGGAGCCAGGTGAGGGCCGGGCTCTGCTCCCAGGGAGCAGCAGGACAGGAGGAAACGGCCTCAAGTTGCACCAGGGAAGGTTTAGATTGGAAATCAGGGAAAAATTGTTCATGGAAAGGGTGGCCAGGCCTTGGCACAGCTGCCCGGAGCAGTGGTGGAGTCCCCATGCCTGGAGGTGTCCAAACAAACATGTGGACGTGGCACTTGGGGACAGGGGATAGAGGTGAACGTGGTTGGACTCAGTGATCTCAACCTCAGCAATTCCCTGATTCCAATTTTGGCCAATTCCCGTGTCCTGCATCCCCAGGCACTGGCAGGGACCATTCCCTGGGCAGGGACCATTCCCTGGGCAGGGAAATTCCCTGGGCTGGGACCATTCCCTGGGCTGGGACCATTCCCTGGGCTGGGACCATTCCCTGGGAACATTCCCTGGGCTGGGACCCTCAGGGTGGGTGAATGGAGCCTTGGTCACCCCTGGGCAGGAACGCTGTCTGTGGTTTAGGGGCTGGGGCTGTTCTTGGACCTCAAGGAGCTGCTGGGACCTTCCCATGCAATGAGCCCTGACCTTCCAACTTATCCAACACCTCCTGTGACCAGGAATTGCAGCCCCGTGTCGCAGGTGCTGCTGCACAGGTGCGCAGTGGTGGCTCTGCCCTCCCCCTGCTCTGTGCTGCCTGCCGGGAGCTGAGTGTGTTCTCCCCCTGTTTGCTTGGATTTTCACTGTGTGTGAAACTCCTTGGCTCCAAACGGAGCTGAGAGACGTTTGTGCCGCTTGTTTTTTCCAGCAGGCGTTGGAGTTGGAGCCGTGGGCTGGGATTTGGGGAGCTGTGGGTGAGGAAGGTCCTGACTGAGCCAAGCTTTGGGTGCTCGGGGATGTTTGGGGGTTTGGTGGGGGCTCTTTGAGGGGTTTTGGGTCGTTCCTGCCGCCTCCTTTCCCTTGCAGGTGCTGTGTGGAGCATCCCTGTTCCCTTTCCCTGCCAGGGAATTCCCCCAGGGGGTGGGGAGGGGATTCAGTGCCTGACCCTCCTCCCCTGGCCTCTCTCCACAGCTGGTCAGCGAGAAGGTCGGAGGGGCCGAAGGGACCAAGTTGGACGATGACTTCAAGGAGATGGAAAAGGTGAGTGGGGAACCAGAGGAATCCCCAAAACCTCCCCGTGGCTCCTGTGGGATCGGCTGAATCCCTGAGCTGATCCTCACTGGGCTCTGGTCTCTCCTGCAGAAAGTGGACGTGACCAGCAAGGCTGTCACAGAAGTGCTGACCAGGACCATTGAGTACCTCCAGCCCAACCCAGGTGAGGGCCTGGGCCTCCCTGTCCCTTCCCAGGGAGATCAGGGATGGAAAAATCCCCTTTAGCTCCAGGTTTGGGTCAGGTGGAGATCTGGGCACCCCTCCTGCCCTGAGGCTGCTGAGCAGGGACAGAACAGTTGCAGCCTTTGCCTCAGACCTAGAGAGGCCCCCAGGGGATCCGTTTTTCTCGGAATGTCCAGGAAAAGTGGAGTTTTGGGCTGGGAAGGGGTGGCTGGCTCTGTCAGCCCTGCATCCTTCCAGGCAGCTGCTGCAGGGAGCACTCCAGGGACCCTGGCAGGGCTGGGGAAACTCCTCTGGCCTTCCTTGGCCGAGCTGTGGGAACTATTTTTGCTTTGTGTCCTGGAAAAGAACCTTTTCTTGTAACGAGGGATATTTCTGGGGGCTGGAAACAATGGAGCCTCCCGGCCCTGGGGGTAGTGAGGGAGGGGAAAAACAGAGGTTGGCAGCAGCTGAGGGATGCAGGGAATGCAGAGACTGAGGGGTGCAGGGAATGCAGAGGAGGCTGAGTGATGCAGGAAATGCAGGGGTGGCTGAGGGGTGCAGGGAAGGCAGAGACTGAGGGGTGCAGGGAATGCAGAGGTCACAGAGGGATGCAGGGAATGCAGAGGAGGCTGAAGGGTGCAGACAATGCAGAGGTCACAGAGGGATGCAGGGAATGCAGGGGTGGCTGAGGGGTGCAGGGAATGCAGAGGAGGCAGAGACTGAGGGGTACAGGGAATGCAGAGGAGGCTGGGGGGTGCAGGGAATGCAGAGTTGCAGCAGCTGAGGCTGAGGGATGCAGGGAATGCAGAGGAGGCAGAGGTTGGGGGATGCAGGGAATGCAGAGGTCACAGAGGGGTGCAGGGAATGCAGAGGTGACTGAGGGATGCAGGGAATGCAGAGTTGCAGCAGCTGAGGCTGAGGGATGCAGGGAATGCAGAGGTCACAGAGGGGTGCAGGGAATGCAGAGGCTGAGGGATGCAGGGAATGCAGAGCTGCAGCAGCTGAGTTGTTGTTGTTCCTGTGGCAGCCTCCAGGGCCAAGCTGACCATGCTCAACACCATGTCCAAGATCCGGGGGCAGGTGAAGAACCCCGGCTACCCCCAGTCCGAGGGGCTGCTGGGGGAGTGCATGATCCGCTATGGGAAGGAGCTGGGAGAGGATTCCAACTTCGGTGAGTGTCCCCTGGGGCTGGGGGCGCTCCTGAGCCACTCCCGAGGTGTCACCCGGAATTCTGGAAGGGTTTGGCTGAACTTCATAGCACCAAACAGCACGGGGGGCTTCAAAGGGGTTCAGAAACTTCCAGAGTGAGCGGATGCAAAGGGAAGGAGAGGAGGGTTAGACTGGAAAAAATTCCTGCCTGTGAGGGGGTGAGGCCCTGGCACAGCCTCACATCAGTTGCCCTGACTTCAGTTTTAATCCCCAGAGGAGCTGTGGCTGCCCCTGGGTCCCTGGAGGTGTCCAAGGCCAGGCTGGAGCAGGCTGGGATAGTTTGGATAGCTAGGATAAGCTGGGACTGGATGGGCTTTAAGGTCCTTCCATCCCAAACCATTCTGTTATTCTGTGATCCCAGGTGTCCTGGATCTCAATTCACTTTCTTATCAAACACTGAGATAAATGTGCAATAAATGTAAAATAAAAACTTCCCTCTAAACCGAACAGCAAAGCAGGAACGAGACAGAGCAAGGCTGGGAGTTTCACAGAGCTCTTAGAGATCCCTTCCAACCCAAACCTTGCTGTGATCCCTCTGGGAGGCTGAAGCCAAGGAATCTCCTGGCCTGGCTGCTCCCTGCAGGGAGGAGGGGGTGCAGCCTCGTGCTGACATCACTTTTAATCCCCTGGAACCCCGGCCAGGGCACGTGACGGTCCCAGGGCAGCACAGCTGCCTCTGCCAGGGCAGGGAGGAGCTGCCTTGCCTCAGGAAAATTAAAAACCTCTGCCTGCTTTGGGGACTGACAGAGGATTTTGGAGATCCTCCCTGGCCAGCTCTGCATCCATGCTGGCTCACAGGGGCTGAGGAGAGCGAGGGAAGGAAGCTTTTAGGAGCACACACCGAGCTCTATTTCCTTAATGGCTCCTTCAAGCAGCACTGAGGGCTCCATCCCTCCCTTCCAGGGTATTCAGAGTTGTTCCAATTGAAATAACACTTCTGCTCTATTGATTTTTCCAGCTGGACAGTGGAGAGGTGTTTTCCCTTGACCCTCTCTCACTCGTGTGTTCTCCTGTGAATCTGTTGTTTTGTTAAAGCTGCACAGGAATCATTTCATCTCTGAATGTTTCCTCTGCACTAAAAACCAGCTCTGAACACGTTTTGCTGCAAGTCTGCCTGGGTTACAGGGTCAGAGTGGCCAGAGCCTTGGAAAAGGATGGAACTGAACAGGTTCCAGTGACTCTGAGCTCTGGGACTGCCCAAGGCCAGCTTGGAGCAACCTGGGACGGTGGAAGGTGGGGCTGGACGGGCTTTAGGTCCTTCCAACCCAAACCATTCCATGATTTTGGGACACACAATGGCTCCCTGCAGCCCCTGGGGCTCAGGCTGTGTTTAATCCCCTGTCCCTGTCCCTGTCCCTGCTGCTCTCCCCCAGGGGACGCTCTCCTGGACGCTGGTGAGTCCATGAAGCGCCTGGCAGAGGTGAAGGATTCACTGGACATTGAAGTCAAACAAAACTTCATCGATCCCCTGCAGAACCTGTGTGACAAAGACCTGAAAGAGATCCAGGTAAACACCCCCGTGGTTTTCTGTGCTCCTCATCTCCCTGCCCTCGGGGCTCTTGGGCTGTTGGTGCACGGAGCTGCCTGCTCTGGAGTGGTGGGAGCCAGGGGCTGGCAGGAATTCCCTTTGTGTTTTCTCCCTCCAGACTCTCTGGTATTTCCTCCCTGCTCAGCGCTGCTCCTGCTGCTCCTGAGCAGCCCAAAAGGCTGGATGCAGGTTGGAATGGTTCTCCCTTTGCCATGTTTGATGGAGGGTGCTGTGGGAATACATCCCAGCACCCCTTCTGGGCTTGCTGAGTTGGGTTCTTAGTGCTGTGAGCTCCCAGATGGGAAAAATTGGGGCTCCAGGCTCCCCTCAGGTCTCTACTCAGCATCCCAAGGAGCCCTCTGGGGTCTCAGTGGGAGAACAGGGAGCTCAGCAGCTCCTGTGTGCTACACACGGTCAAGGCCA
Organism: Acrocephalus scirpaceus scirpaceus; assembly: GCA_910950805.1. Taxonomy (NCBI): domain Eukaryota; kingdom Metazoa; phylum Chordata; class Aves; order Passeriformes; family Sylviidae; genus Acrocephalus; species Acrocephalus scirpaceus. The sequence goes on along the minus strand of OU383800.1, from coordinate 468,367 downwards.
GGCTTTGGGGAGGATCCATCCCAGCCTCCAGTTCCTCACTCAGGTCTCCTGAGGGAGTTTTCACTGTCAGTGGTGTCCTGGGTGAAATAACCACGGAGTGCTGCCTCAGTGCCTGTCTGCACCCCACTTCCATGGGGCTGCCCTCATCATCCCTGCCCTGAGATGCAGGAGTGCAGTGCCCAGAGCCACATTGCTGCTGCCCAGAGATCCCTGCAGCTCCTGGGCAGCTCAGAGGAGCAGGGCAGCTCCTCACCTTCCCCAAGGTTCTGTGGGGAGCCCCCCTGGGCTGCTCTGCAGCCTTCCCTCAGTGCAAAGGCTCTGGAATCATTCCCCCATCGCACCCTGGGGCCTCTCTCCCACCTGCAGCCAAGGTGGGAGCCGCAGCAGATCAGGTTTCTGACACCAGCCTGTCACTGGAGCTGCCCTGCCAAGCCTCTGGCTCTTCCCTCCTCCCTGTTCTCTCCATCCTCCCCCAGCACCACCTCAAGAAGCTGGAAGGGAGGCGCCTGGACTTCGACTACAAGAAGAAGCGACAGGGCAAGATCCCCGATGAGGAGCTCCGGCAGGCCATGGAGAAGTTTGAGGAGTCCAAGGAAGTGGCAGAGACCAGCATGCACAACCTGCTGGAGACAGATGTGAGTCTGGGGTTCCGTGTCCCTGGGGTGGGATCTCACTGATTTCACACCAATTCCCACTCCTCCCGAGGGTGGGAAAGCCCAGAGCTGGGTGATGTGGCCTTTCCTTAACCCTGATCCAGCTCCTGGCCAGAGCAGAGCCCGTCCTGGCTCTCAGGGTGGTGTGGGGATCGGTTTGGGAAGGGTTTGGGAAGGATTTCCTGGAGTTGCAGGAGATGGGCTGTGTCCTGCACAAATCCCAAACCTGCTGGGCTCCCCGTGCAGAGCCCGTGCCTGGCACCAAGCACCAGGCAGGCTCTCAGGGTGGTGTGGGGATCAGTTTGGGAAGGGTTTGGGAAGGATTTCCTGGAATTGCAGGAGATGGGCTCTGTCCTGCACAAATCCCTGGCACCAAGCAGGCTCTCAGGGTGGTGTGGGGATCAGTTTGGGAGGTTTCACAGCTGGGAAGGGTTTGGGAAGGATTTCCTGGAGCTGCAGGAGATGGGCTTTGTCCTGCACAAATCCCTGGCACCAAGCAGGCACCCAGGGTGGTGTGGGGATCAGTTTGGGAAGGGTTTGGGAAGGATTTCCTGGAATTGCAGGAGATGGGCTCTGTCCTGCACAAATCCCAAACCTGCTGGGCTCCCTGTGCAGAGCCCATGCCTGGCACCAAGCACCAGGCAGGCTTTCAGGTGGGGATCAGTTTGGGAGGTTTCACAGCTGGGAAGGGTTTGGGAAGGATTTCCTGGAGCTGAAGGAGATGGGCTCTGTCCTGCACAAATCCCTGGCACCAGGCAGGCACCCAGGATGGTGTGGGGATCGGTTTGGGAAGGGTTTGGGAAGGATTTCCCGGAGTGGCAGGAGATGGGCTCTGTCCTGCACAAATCCCAAACCTGCTGGGCTCCCCGTGCAGCCCCAGGGGCGGTGCAGGAGGCTCCAGCTGGGTGCAGGAGCTGATCCCAGCCCTGTGCTCTCCCAGATCGAGCAGGTGAGCCAGCTGTCAGCGCTGGTGGACGCCCAGCTGGATTACCACAGGCAGGCCGTGCAGATCCTGGACGAGCTGGCTGAGAAGCTCAAGCGCAGGTGAGTCCTGGGTGCTCCCAGTGTTCCCTGTGGTTCCTCTGGAAGCAGCTGGGATCCTCCTTGGAGTCACAGAGTCCAGCAGTGGATGGGGTTGGAAGGGACCTCGGAGCTCATGGAGCAGGGACACCTTTACTTAGCCCGGGTTGTTCTGAGCCCTGTCCAACCTGGCCATGAAAAAGCCAATTCCTTTGGGTGCTCCAGGTGGATTTGAATCAAATCCAGGTGGGGTTTGAATTTAGTTGGGTGTCTGATCCAGCCCAAACCCTGGCGGAGGAAGGCTCCTCCCACCTCTCCTTCCTCATCCTCCCCGCTCTGGGGGGGACCCGGCAGTGCTGCCCCGCTGCTCTTCCCTCCTGGGAGAGGCTGTGGGAGTGGAGCCCGTGCCTGCTGGGAGTTGGGAGGAGCTGGGAGGATGCTGCCCAGTCTGAGCTTTCAAACTGCAGCACGAGTGTCCTCTGCTGGCCTGAACTCCCGAGCGTTCCACAGCCAGGCCTGGGGTGTGTGAGCAGATCCCAAACCCTGGGGCAATCCCACCCTCCAAAGGCTCCGGCACAGGGATTTGTACAAATCCTGTCCACAAACCCCTTCCTGCAGCCCCCCAGGAGGACGAACCCCGTGTGGATCCCACCCTGTTCCGTTCCTTGCTGCCTTACCCACGTGTCTCTTTTCCCACCCCAGGATGAGGGAGGCGTCCTCGCGCCCCAAGCGGGAATACAAACCCAAGCCCAGGGAGACCTTCGACTTCAGGGACACGGACCAGTCCAACGGGGGCTTCTCCTGCAACCCCACCCCCAGAGTCTCAGGTAACGCTGTCCAGGTGTTTGCTGCTGCCTCTGGAGCAGCCTCCCAGGGGAGGGGACACTGCTCTGCCTGCACAGGACCTTCCTGGAGTGCTGGATGCTCCTGTGGCTCTGGAAAACGTCAGGAGTGCCTCTAGGTCGGGTTGTTTTCTCCTGGGACCCAGGAGCCTTTGCTGTGTTGGCTTTGGGGATGTGCCAGAGGGGTCTCCAGCCTGGGCCTCTCGCTGTCAGTGCCAGACAGGAAAAGTGAAGCCTTCCTCCCTCCCTCCCTCCCTCCTCCTCTTCCATCCCGCTGCATCCCTCCCTTCCTCCCTCCCTCCCTCCTCCTCTTCCATCCCGCTGCATCCCTCCCTCCCTCCCTGATCCCACGGGTTCCTAACAGCATGGGGGCCCTGCTGTCTCTGCTCACAGACCCCTCTGGGCCCTGCCTGCCCCTGTCCCGTTGCCCTTGGTTTAAGCATGTCTCTCTTTTGTTTGGAAGCAGCTTCCACCTCTTTCCGGTCGGACAAGCCGTCCCGGGCCTCCGTCAGGAGTATCCGTGAGTTTCCTCCCTCTGCACTGCTCCCTGTGTGGCCTCTTCTCCCCGTCCCTCCTGGCTGCTCCTCCCTGCTGCTGCTGCTGCTCCCTGGAGCTGCTCATCCCTCCGTGCTGAGCCTGAGCTCCTCCATTAACCCAGCCACGCTCCCGTGGGATTTTCCAAACCCCAAACTCCAAGCCTGGCTCACCCGGAGGAGCTGCAGCAGCTCCCAGCACCCAGGCAAGTCCTGATCCGTAGGGATCAGGAGCTTTCCCACCACAGATCTGACACCTCAAGGATCTCCCTGTTCTCCACTCCTGCTCCCCGTGTCCCTGTGGAAGGCCGGAGGGAGGAGGCAGAGCCTCAGCTCGTGGAGTTTGTGGGGTGTGGTCCCAGCTGGGCCTCAGAGGGGCTGTGGGGTGATGTGGGGTCCGTGGTTCCTCCTGCAGGACCTTGGGGTCCTGGAGCTGGGCTGGGCTTGGAGCTGTTGTGCTGGGAAGGAGCAGGGCCAGTGGTGGTGGGACCAGCCTGGTGGTTTGGGGACTTCTCTCAAACCCATCCTGGTGCTGCTTGTGGTGATTTCTGAGGGTTCTGCTCATGCTGGGAATCGTGGAATGGTTTGAGTTGGGAGGAACCTCCAGGAGATCTCATCCCACCCCTGCCATGGGCAGGGACCCCCTGGGCTGTCCCAGGCTGCTCCAGCCTGGCCTTGGGCACTGCCAGGGATGTTCAGCAGGGATGTGCTGGCTGCCCCTGCTGCCATCCCTGCCCTCGCCCTGGCTGAGCCCCAGCACCGTGGGGAGGGCCGGGGGCTCCTGCAGGCCCTGGAGATCTCTCTGAGCCCTGGAGATCTCTCTGAGCTCTGCCCCTTTCCACTGGGATTCTCCCAGCTCCAGAGCTGAGCCCCAAAGTGTCAGTGCACAGAGTGGGCAGCAGGAAATCCCACAGGAAATCCCACAGGAAATCCCACAGGAAATCCCTTTGCAGCCGAAAGGTGATGTGTCAGTCCTGGAGCTGAGCTGGGGGAATGAGACTTGGGGCTTATCCCAAGTTTGGGGGGGCTGCTGATGGATTTGAAGCCCCGTGGATGGGGAGGCAGCTGCTGTCCTGTCCCTCCTGTCACCCCCAGGTGTGGGGTGACCCCTCAGGGGTCCCCCTCCATGTCCAGCCCCAGCACTGAGCTCCAGGGTTCTCCCCTCTCCAGTGCCCTGTCAGTGACCAGTTCAGGGGTCCAGGCAGGAACAGCCCACGGTGTGCTGGGGGCAGGATCTGTGCTGGGATAACGGAGCAGCTGAGGGACAAGGGAAGGACAGTGGAACAGCCCTGATGGGTCAGGCAATGCAGGGCCTGTGGCAGGAGAGTCTGGTGCCAGGCAGGGTGTGTGGGGTGTCCCTGGTGCCAGGCAGGGTGTGTGGGGTGTCCCTGACGTGTCCCCAGTGCCAGGCAGGGTGTGAGGGGTGTCCCTGATGTGTCCCTGGTGCCAGGCAGGGTGTGTGAGGTGTCCTTGGTGTGTCCCCGGTGCCAGGCAGGGTGTGAGGGGTGTCCTTGGTGTGTCCCTGGTGCTGGACAGTGTGTATGGGGTGTCCCTGACGTGTCCCCACTGTCCCCACAGCCCCCCTGGACCAGCCCTGCTGCAAAGCCCTCTATGACTTCGAGCCCGAGAACGACGGCGAGCTGGGCTTCAAGGAGGGCGACATCATCACCCTGACCAACCAGATCGACGAGAACTGGTACGAGGGGATGATCCACGGCCAGTCCGGCTTCTTCCCGCTCAACTACGTGGAAGTGCTGGTCCCGCTACCTCAGTGAACGGCCCCGCCCCGGTGTCCCGAGCTCCATTCCAGCTCCAGCTCCGCCCTCCCCGCCTCGCCTCGGGGCGGCGCTACCAGGGAACAAACCAGAAGGGTCCCACGGCCCCTTCCCCCCCGGCAATTTCGTTCTTTGGCTTTTTCTTTTTTGTTTTCTTTTTTTTTTTTTTTTGTGTGTCCTTCTGGTGCTTGAACTTCGGTACTTCGTGTGCCCCCAGCCCCGGCCGTGCCTCTGGCACTGCCCTGTCCCTGTTCCTGTTCCTGTCCCTGTCCCTGTCCCTGTCCCTGTCCCTCCCCACTTCCCGTGTTTCCTTTGGGTCCAGCACCTGGATGAGCCGGAGGGAGAGCCAGGATGTGTCCTGGACAGGGATGAGGCAGTGGGACACAGGGATGAGGCAGTGGCACACCCAGGATCTGTCCTGGGCACAGGGATGAGGCAGTGGGACAGCCAGGATGTGTCCTGGACACAAGGATGGGTCAGTGGGACACACAGGATCTGTCCTGGACACGGATGAGGCAGTGGCAGAGCCGGGATGTGTCCTGGACACGGATGAGGCACTGGGACACCCAGGATGTGTCCTGGACACGGATGAGGCACTGGGACACCCAGGATCTGTCCTGGACATGGATGAGGCACTGGGGCACCCAGGATGTGTCCTGGGCACAGGGATGAGGCAGTGGGGCACTCAGATGAGGCAGTGGCAGAGCCAGGATGTGTCCTGGGCACAGGGATGAGGCACTGGGACACCCAGGATCTGTCCTGGACATGGATGAGGCAGTGGGACACAGGGATGAGGCACTGGGATAGCCAGGATCTGTCCTGGGCACACAGATGAGGCAGTGGCACACCCAGGATGTGTCCTGGGCACAGGGATGAGGCAGTGGCACAGCCGGGATGGACACACGGCCCCGGGGCAGGGCAGCCCCAGCCCCACCCTCCCGCCCCAGCCCACTCTGCCCCTGTCCCCACGGATCCCCAGGATCCCGGAGGGCTCAGGGGAGGGGAGCTGGGGCACAGCAACACTAAAACACCCAGCAAACACTAAGGCAGCCCTGCAGGGCAGGTGCTGAGCCCTGCCTGGGGCTTGGAGCCATCCCTGGGGCTCGGAGCCATCCCTGGGGCTCTCAGAGCCACCCCTGGGGCTCTCGGAGCCACCCCTGGGGCTCTCAGAGCCATCCCTGGGGCTTGGAGCCATCCCTGGGGCTCTGGGAGCCATCCCTGGGGCTCGGAGCCATCCCAGCCCATCCCTCAGGGACACCCGGGATGTCCCCTGCCCACCAGGGATGTCCCCTGCCCACCAGGGGTGTCCCCTGCCAGCCTGGCCCCCTCCCCACAGATCTCACTCCCCTGAGGGGAGGCTGCTCCTTCTGCCCAGGGTTTTTCCCTGGAGCTCAGGCTTCTCCTGCTGCAAACACTCCCAGGAGTTTGGGTTGGGATGATTCTCCTCACACCCAGAGGATCACCTGGGTGGGAGGAGCTGGGTCACAGCCCGGGCTGTCTGTGGGACAGAGGTTGTGGCTCCTCTGCCCGGGGCTCTGCACGTTCCCCCTCCCCGGGGCTCCCTCCCCCGGCCCTCCGGTGCCTTCCCTGCGCCCCCACCCTGCCCACAGCCCCCCTCCCTGGGGGGCAGCGCACCCCCCTGCCCCCGGACTGCTGGGGAGGGGATGGTTCATCTCCGTGTCCCTGCTGCCACCCTCACCCCTCAGCTGTGCCTGTCGTGGCCGAGAGCTCGGGATGGGGTTGGGGCTCCGTGGTTTTCCTGGCTACAGGAGTGGGTTCTGCCCCTGCTGGGGCTGGGACAGACCCCTGCCCCTCTCCGTGAGCCCCAGCTGTGTCAGGGCCGTGCTGGGCTGGGCTGTCCCTGGGCTGTCCCTGTGCTGTCCCTGGGCTGTCCTGGGCTGTCCCTGGGCTCTGCTGTCCTTGGGCTGTCCCTGGGCTGTCCCTGGGCTCTGCTGTCCCTGTTCCTGTGTCAGGATTTGCTCCGTGCATGTCCCCCTGTGTCTGACCCCCCCCCAGCAGTGACCCCGGCCCCGGGGGGGCACAGGGCAGCCCCCCCCAGCTCCCAGCAGGGCAGGGAGCCCAAGGGACCGGAGTCCTGGGGGCCGTCCCCGCTGTCCCCTCCCCGCTGTCCCCTCCCCGCCCCGGGGACATCGGCTCCCGCTCAGGTGGATTGAAACGCGTTCTGTCAGCTGGGACAACTCGCTCGATCTGGGTTTTGGTTTTGTTTTTTTTGGTTATTTTTTTTTTTTTGTAATGGTTTCTCCTGGTTTTTAGGGGGAAAAAAAAATGATGACCCACAATTCTTGACTTGTATCTCCGAATGAAAGTATTAAATGTTTTCTTCTTTCTAACGGCTGCGTCGTGGAATTCAGGGAATGGTTTGGGTTGGATGGGACCTGGAAGGTCACGGCAGGGACACCTGGGACTGTCCCAGGGTGCTCCGAGGGCAGGGTCACACCTGGGACTGTCCCAGAGTGCTCCGAGGGCAGGGTCACACCTGGGACTGTCCCAGGCTGCACCAAAGGCAGGGTCACACCTGGGACTGTCCCAGGGTGCTCTGAGGACAGGGTCACACCTGGGACTGTCCCAGAGTGCTCCGAGGGCAGGGTCACACCTGGGACTGTCCCAGGCTGCACCAAAGGCAGGGTCACACCTGGGACTGTCCCAGAGTGCTCCAAGGGCAGGGCCACACCTGGGACTGTCC
>OU383800.1:390613-460741 GCA_910950805.1 Acrocephalus scirpaceus scirpaceus | reverse complement strand
TGGGGACCCCGGGGTGACCCCCACGGGCACCGGAGGGTGCTGAGAGCCAGGAGTGGCACCCATGGGAGCACCCCGAGGTGGCACCGGCGGACGCTGTCACCTGCGAAGGCCCGCGAGATGTGATCCTTCTTCCACTCCCAGGGCTGGTCGTACTCATCGGCCGGGCGCTCGTCATCGCGGGGGAGGCGGCTCTGGCGGGCCGGGGGCCCCCCCGGGCCATCCCCGGCCGTGTCCCATTCCTCCGAGGGGGTGTCGTACAGCTGGGGACCCCGGCGGGGCCGCCCCCGCCGGCCCTCGCCCTGCCGCGGGCACCCTGGGGACGGCGGACGGGGCTGTGGGAGGCGCCCCGGGACCCCCGCGAGGGAGCCGGGGGTGCCCCGGGGGTGTCACCCACCTGTGGCCTCCTCGTCGCAGCCGCCCTCGGGCGCCGGGTCCTGCTCGCCCTCGAAGGGCTCCGAGTACTCGCTCTCCCCTGGGCCCTGCGGGGGGGGCTCCGGGTGGGACGGGACCCCCCCAGTGCCCCCCCTGCGGCCCCCCCGGGCCCTCGGTGCCCTCACGGGACCCTTGGGGCTCCCGCAGCCCCACACGGGTGTCCCCGGCCCGGTCCCCTCTGCCCCCCAGCCGGTCCCTTTGTCCCCCAGCCCCTCTCCCCTTCCCCCTCTCCCGGTGACTCCGCCGTCCCCAGGCGCCCCCAGTTCCGTCTCCCAGTGACCCCAGACCCTCCCTGGGTGCCCCCCCGACCCCCCGGGCTCTCCCCGGTCCCCGTCCCCGCTCTCCCGGTGCTCATTCCCGGCCGCTCCCGCTCCCCATCTCCCCCATCCCCTCCGCTGCCCAGACCCCCCCGCTCGCCGCTCCCCGTTCTCTCCGCTGCCCCGCTCACCGCTCCCCGACCCCCCCGCTCCTCCCGGTGCTCCCGGTGCCCCCGCTCCCCTTCCCCAGCCCCCCACCCGCTGCCCCACTGCACCCCACGCTCCCTCCGCCGCCCTCCCCGCTCCTGGCGCTCGGCTGCGGCTGCTGCCCAGTGCCCCCGGTAACCCCCGGTGCCCCCCCGATACCCCCCGGTACCCTCCCGGTGCCCCCCGGTACCCCTCGGTACCCTCCGGTGCCCCCCCCGGTACCCCCCGGTGCCCTCCCGGTGCCCCCCGCCCGTACCTGCTGCAGGCGGCGGGGGCCGCCCCCCGGCCCCGCGCCCCCCACCCGCACCAGGCGGTGGCGCGGGGAGGCTGCGGGGCCGCGGAGCGCGGCACCGGGGGCGGCGGCGGGGGGACCCCCGGGGCTGCCGGGACCGCTGTAATCGGGCTGGGGCGGGCGCGGGGGGGAGCGCCGAGCCCCCCGGCCCAGGTACTCCCGGAGCCACTTGGCCATGGCGGGGAGCGGCACCGGGACCGCCGGGACCGCCGGGACCCAGCGGCTCCGGGACCCGCCGGGACCCCCCCGCCGCCGCCGCCGCCGCCGCCGCCGCCGCCGGAGCCGCTTTGTGTCGCCGCCGCGCGCGGCGCGGACCGGAGCCCCCGATCCCCCCCCCGCGCCCGCCTCGCCGGGGGCACCGGCACGGGGGGGGCGAGACCACCGAGGGGACACCGGGAGGGACAACGGGGGTGACACGGCGGGACCGGGATGAGCCGCGGGAGGGGACGGCTCATCCCCCCCCCCCGGAATGGCGGGGGGCACCGGGACCCCCCCAAGTGACACCGGGGGGGCTCTCCCCGTGTGACAGCGGGAGAGAAGGGGGGGTCACCGGGACCCCCAGCCGGTGGGATCCCCCCCGGGGCTGTCCCTGGGCTTTGGGGGGCACAAGGAGCCCCCCAGCTCTGTCTCCCACCCTGGGGGGCACGGGGGGCTCTGTGCCCCCTCTGCCCCGGGTTTGGGGGGCTCAGGCACCGCACCGGGGGGGGCAGGAGGTCGGGACCCCCCCAGCCCTGCCCGAGTCCCCTGGTGGCATTGTCTGTCCCCAGAACAAAGGTCCCACCCGGGGTCCCTCCCGGGGTCCCTCCCGGGGTCCCTCCCGGGGTCCCTCCCGGTGCCGGGGGTGGTGACAGCTGCGATTTGGGGGGGTCACATCTGGGAGGACACGGCCAGAGACCCCCCCGTGCCCCCCCCAGCTGTGCCCAGCGCCCAGCATTAATATTGGAGGAGCCTAATTAAGGCTCGTGCACAGAATGCTAATTAGGACGGGGGGGGGCTGCCCTTGTGCCCAGCTCCCCCTGACACCCCAGAGCCCCCCCGGACCCCCTCCCACCAGCCCGTCTGTGAGGGCGTTAATTAGCGCGGCAATTAGGGGTGGGTGCCTTGATGAGGGGCCAGCCCAGGCGGGGTGGGTGGCGCGGGGGTCCCCGGGGCAGGAGCGGGCAGTGCCCACGTACGAATCACTCTGGAGGAAGAGAAACACGCAGCTCTGCCAGAGCCCGTTTATTCCGGAGCTGTGGCTGCTGCAGCCCGGCGGGCTCGGGATGGTGGGGAGGGGTTGATGGTGGGGAGGGGTTTGTCCCTGAGCTCCTGGGGACATCTGGGGGGGCTGCTGGTGGCAGGACAGCCCTGTCCCTGCTGGATGAGCCCCCCGGGGGTGCAAAGTGCAACCTGAGATACCCCAGGACAAAGGGGGGCTGAGCACCCACCCTGCCCTGCACCCCAAGGTCCCCTTCCCGCTGGGGTGGGGGGGTCAGGGCACCCCAAACCCGACCCTGGGCACGATCACCGCGGGGGTTTGGGCAGTGGCACCCCCAGAAGGGACCAGCAGGGCCCTGCCCAGCCCTGGCACTTCCCAACACACCGGGGGAGCAGGGCTGGGACACAGCAGGGCTGGGACCCAGCAGGGCTGGGACACACCGGGGTTCCCGCAGGGAAAACCCCTTCCCCGGGCAGGGCAGCGTGTGGGGACAGCCGTGTCCCCCGTGTCCCCCGTGTCCCGTGTCCCCCGTGTCCCCCGTGTCCCTGGCTGTGCTTCCAGCTCCGTGTGGGGCTCCAGGAGCCGGGACAGCCCCGGCCCCGCTCCCGCCCCGCCCCGCGGGCCCCTCAGTCGCTGGCGCTGTCCTCGCTGTCCGAGTAGGCTCCCAGCAAACCCAGCGAGGACGTGGCTGCTGCTGCTGCTGCTGCTGCTGGAGGGGAGCCTGGGAGAGGAGGAACAGAGAGGATCCGGTCAGCTCCAGCCTCCCCGGGGCAAATCCCGGTGTGGAAAGCCCAGCCTGGCTGCCTGCTCATGGATTCCTCATCCCTGGGGGGATCCCGAGGTTTGGGAGGGGAAATCAGGAGCTCCTGCACCCCTCGGCTGGAGTCTCCCCCTTTCCACCCTTCAAGACCCTTCCCAAGGTCTGGGATCCCCCTTTCCCCCTCCACAGCCCCCCTGGAAGATTCCGGACCCTGGAAAGGGAGAGAGGAGCCAGCTCAGGGCTCTGGGCTCCCAGCACCCCAATCCTGGGGCCAGCAGGCAGGAGCTGCTGGGGCAGCACAGGGCACAGGGGACCCCTCCAAGAGCTGCCCCTTCCCAGGGGACTCGCTGAGCCAAAGGTTTAGGATCAGCCAGCCCGGAACAAATCAATCCCTGATCTCCTTCCCCAAATCCATGGATCCCCTGGCTTGCTGGGCAGCTCACTGAGGTGCTGGAAATCCTTCCAGCCTCTTTTGTGCTCCTTAAAACTCCCCAGCAGTTAGGCAGGACTCATCACCAGGCCCCAAACCAAAGCAATTCTGCTGTCCCACCCCAATCTCGCTGCTGTGACCTTCCCAGGGCTGTATCTGCTGCTTTGAACCTCCCGGCCCTGCCAATCTGTCCCCAAGGCCGTGGCAGAGAGCCAAGAGCCAGGAGAGAGCCTCACCTTCACCAGGAAACGGGGACAACCCCTGGTCTCACCCCACCCCACCCCACCAAGGACATCAGCCCGGGTTCTGAGCAGAGCCAAACCCCCCTGGGGGCTGTCAGAGCCCCCCACAGGCTCTGAGCAAACCCAAACCCCCCTGGGGCTGTCAGAGCCCCCCCAGGGCCCAGCCCAGGCTCTGAGCAAACCCAAACCCCCCTGGGGCTGTCAGAGCCCCCCAAGGCTCTGAGCAAACCCAAACCCCCCTGGGGCTGTCAGAGCCCCCCCCCAGGCTCTGACCATGGACCCAAACCCCCATGGGGGCTGTCAGAGCTGTCCCAGGCTCTGACCATGGACCCAAACCCCCCTGGGGCTGTCAGAGCCCCCCAGGGCCCAGCCCGGGCTCTGACCATGGACCCAAACCCCCCCGTGGGCTGTCAGAGCCCCCCAGGGCCCAGCCCAGGCAGGTACCTGTGTTCCCCTGGCTGCCTCGTGTCTCCATCCCGTTCTCTGGGGCAGGGTCTGGCTGCTGCTTCCTGCGGGCCACCAGCCCGGCCAGCTGGGCCCTGGTGCTGAGCTTGCCCACGCTCCTCTCCCAGCTCTCTGTCCTCGGCTTCTTGCTCTGGGGCTGGGGGTCCTGGGGGGCACAGCCGGGGTCAGGGGGCTCCAGATTTGGGGGGATTGGGGTAAAAGCAGCAGGGACACGAGGAGAGGGGCACTCCCAGGGGGACAGGGCAAACAGGGGTGTGGATGTGCAAAGCTGGCCCTGCAGAGCCACGTCCCACTGCCAGAGGATAAACCCAGCGTGGGGATGGCTCTGGGGTGCTGAGGAGGCAGAGAAAAGAATCCCAGGATGGTTTGGCTTGGAAGGACCCTAAAGCCCACCCAGTCCCACCCTCACTCTCATGGGTTGCTCCAAGCCCTGTCCAGCCTGGCCTTGGACACTTCTCTGGGCACTCTGTTCCAGGGTTCCTTAACATCCAACCCAACCCATTCCCCTGGAATGGTTCCAGACCATTCCCTCCCAGTTCCAGGCCATTCCCTCCCAGTTCCACACCATTCCCTTCCAGTTCCACACCATTCCCCTGTCCCAGTTCCACACCATTCCCCTGTCCCAGTTCCACACCATTCCCCTGTCCCAGTTCCACACCATTCCCTCCCAGTTCCACACCATTCCCTCCCAGTTCCAGACCATTCCCCCAGTTCCACACCATTCCTCTCCAGTTCCACACCATTTCCCCCAGTTCCACACCATTCCCCGTGTCCTATCCCTCCCTGCCTGGTAAAACTCATTCTCTCTGTTTTATCAGCTCCTTTCAAGGCCACTGAGCAGCCCCGGGTGCCTGCAGGTGGTCCAGCCCCGGATCCCGAGTGGACCCGGGTGAATCCGAGTGCCCCGGGCACGGGATTAGTGCCGGGCCAGGGAACCGCGCTGGGATTAACCCCGGCCCGGTCCCAGGCAGGGCAGCTTTGATCCAGCGCGGCAGACACGGCCCCGGGGCAGGGATGGACAGCGGGGAGGGGGCCGGGAGAGGGCCGGGCCGTTTGCCGGGATAATCCCTCCCCCTGGGAGCTCTTTTGTTCCACCCCAATCCAAAGCACAGCCCGGGGAGAGGCTGAGACCCTGCCTGAAGCTGCAGCAGGGCCCGGCAGAGCTCGTTCCTCCCCAGGCAGGGAGGATGGGATGGGATGGGATGGGATCTGTGGGATGGGATGGGGTGGGATGGGATGGGATGGGATCTGTGAGATGGGATGGGATGGGATGGGATCTGTGGGATGGGATGGGATGGGATCTGTGGGATGGGATGGGATGGGATGGGATGGAAGGGATGGATGGGATGGGATGGGATGGGATGGGAAGGGATGGATGGGATGGGATGGGATGGGAAGGGATGGATGGGATGGGATCCGTGGGATGGGATCCGTGGGATGGGATGGGGCAGCTCCAGCCCCGCTTTGTCACCAGGCACAGCCCAAAATCCCCCAGTGATCCCCGGCTCCTCTCAGCACAGGCACACGGCCTTTGGGAGCTGCTCAGGGGTGACACCAGCCCGGTGTCAGGGCTGAGGCAGGGCTGGGGTAGAGCTGTGCTCACTCACCTCCTGCAGGATGTCCGTGGGTTTGCTCTGGGCCGCGGGGTTGGGCCGGGGTTTTGCCGGTTCCTCGTCCGAGTCGGAATCCGGCAGGAGCCGGCGGTTCTGGGCCTGCTCCAGCATGGCCCTGTGGGGACACGGGAGGGCTGGAGCTGGAGCCATCCCTCTGCCAGGCCCTGCTTGCTCCAGGGGAGCTGGGGCCAGCAGCAGAGCCTCGGGATTCCCCTCCCGGGGGATTTTATGGGATTGGGTTCAAGCCTGAGGGGTGAGAGCACTGGGACCTGGAGCTTCCCCCCAGAGCACAAGCCGTGTCTGTGGCTCTGTATTTTTTTAAGCTTTAGATTTTTACTGCTGGTTCCTGCTGGCTGTTACCCATGAGAACAAATCCCCATTCTCATAAAAATGTCTTTGTTATTTTGTAAACACTAAAGAGTTTTGCTCTTCTCACACCAATTTCCCCAAACAATCTCTGTCCCCTGCTGTTTGCTAAAGGAGAAGAGACGCTGCCCTTTGAGCAATCACTGCCTCTTTTGCAGACCATAAAAGAGCAAAGATTCCAAAGGAAAAAGCCTCCTGATCACCAAGCACTGCCTGTGTGCCTTCTCCACCCAGTCGTGTCCATGTGAGGGCACTTCCCAGGGGATTGGAGCTCCTGATCCCACAGAATCCCAGCCTGGTTGGGTTGGAAGGACCTTCCACTCCTCCCTGAACATTCTGCCACCACGGGCTGGGATCTCCTCCCACCCACCCCAAATCCAGCCTGGCTCATCCCACTCCAGCCCCCTCACTTCATCTCCTGCTCGTCCTCCTCCTGCTCCTTGCGCCTCTGCTCCTCCTCCAGCTCCTTGTACTGCTTCAGCATGGCCTCGAAATCCACGTTGGCCTGGCGCTGGTTGAGCTCCTTCAGCTCCTGCAGGTTCTCCAGGACCTCCATCTCCAGCTTGGAGTCCTTGGTTCGGTTCTCCAGCACCTGGGTGGGATAGGTTGGGATATTTGAGCCTGACAGGAGCCTCCAGCACCTCCCCAGGCTGGATGAAGCACAGGAGGATCCTCCTCATCCTCATTTTTGGGTAGGACAGGAAAACCTGAGCGGCTACGAGGTCACTGCTGTGAGAGGTTTTCCTGCAGTACCTTCATGGGGTTGTTGAGCTCTTCCTCTTCCCTCTCCTTCTGCAGCCTCTTCTCCTCCTCCTCCAGGAGCTTCTCTGCCTGGAAGTTCCTGGTGGCGCCGTGCTCCATGGTGTAATCCGTATTCTCGGGGTCTGTCTGAGGGGGGACAGCAGGGGGAGCGTGCTGGGTGGGAATCCTGCCCCAGGCAGCCCACGGCCACCTCCAGAGCCAGACACTCCCTGATTCCATGGACAAACCTGCCCTCAGACCCACAGCCACCTCCAGGGCCAGACATTCCCTGATTCCATGGGAAAACCTGCCATGGGAAGGGCTGATCCAGCCAAAAACCCACCCTGAGACCCACAGCCACCTCCAGAGCTGCACATTCCCTGATTCCATGGACAAACCTGCCATGGGAAGGGCCGATCCAGCCAAAAACCAACCTTGAGACTGACAGCCACCTCCAGAGGCACCCATTCCATGATTCCATGGGAAAACCTGCCCTCAGACCCACAGCCACCTCCAGGGCCAGACATTCCCTGATTCCATGGACAAACCTGCCATGGGAAGGGCTGATCCAGCCAAACCCAACCCTCAGACCCACAGCCACCTCCAGAGGCACCCATTTCCCAATTCCATGGACAAACCCACCATGGGAAGGGCTGATCCAGCCAAACCCCAACCCTCAGACTGAGCCTTTGCTGGCACAGGAGTGTCAGGGATCCCTGGAATGCCCAGAACTGGACAGGACCATCACCTCCTGGCTCTCAGTGGGACAATCCCACCAACCCCATTTTCCAAGGCTCCTGGAGCTCTGGCTGTGCCCATTCCCTGAGGGAATTCAGTGCCCCACCAACCTTTGGGGGAAAACCTTTCCCTGACCTCCATCCCTCCCTGGTGGCCCAGCTCCAGCCATTCCCTGATATTTTTGAGCCTGAGGGAATTTTTAGCTCCCTAACAATTGCCAGCTCTTTCCCAAAGGAAACTTCTCAAGAGGTCTTCTCCAAATGCTCTAGGCAGAACAAGATTCTGTTCTCAAAGCATTCTTTGCCAGCGGGTGTTTTTCTGTTTCTCTGGTTTAACCAACGGAATTAGAGAGGTGTCGTTCCTATCGTGTCCATTTTGTATCATAACACCTTATAAATAAATATTTATAAATATAAATAAGAAGAATTTGGAAAAATAAAGCTTTCTATGAGCTTTTCTATGAAATGAGGCTCATTTTGCCTTCTGAGAAATTATTAAATATATTAATAATAGATATTATGATATATTATCAAATATATTAATTATATATATAATAAAATATATTAATATATAAAATACATAGTAATATAATATAATATAATATAATATAATTATTAATTATAATTAATATAACTATATTATAATATAATTATATAGTTAATTATATATTAGTTAATTATATATTATATTATAATATAATTAATTAATACATTTTATAATATATAATTATATAATATATACTTATATATTATAAAATATATTAATTATATATTATTTTATATACAAATTATACAAATATATATAATTCTTATATAATATATAATTAATATATATTATTAATAAATTATAATATTTTATATTATTTCATTTTATTATTTATTATTATTTATATATTATTACATATAATAATATATGTTATTTTTATATTATATACAGTTATATTTAATAATCATATTCTTAATATTATAATATAATATTATTATCTTTATTTCATGTCCAACAGCGACACCCTGGGATCCACCCCAGGCTGCCCAGGCAGGGAGAGCCCAGAATTCCGGGGGGATTCCAGGGGGATCCCAGGGGGATTCCAGGGGGATTCCAGGGGGATTCTGGGGGGATCCTGGGGGGATTCTGGGGGGATTCTGGGGGGATTCCAAGGGGATTCCAAGGGGATTCTGGGGGGATCCTGGGGGGATTCTGAGGGGATTCCGGGGGGATCCTGGGGGGATTCTGGGGGGATTCCGGGGGGATCCTGGGGGGATTCTGAGGGGATTCCGGGGGGATCCTGGGGGGATTCTGGGGGGATTCCGGGGGATTCCAAGGGGATTCCAGGGGGATTCCGGAGGGATTCCAGGGGGATTCCGGGAGGATTCTGAGGGGATTCCGGAGGGATTCCGGGGGGATTCCGGGGAGATTCCGAGGGGATCCTGGAGGGATTCCGGAGGGATCCGGGGGGCTCCCAGGCTCACCTTGAAGGTGATCTCGGCCAGGCAGCGCGTGCACTTGATGTAGAAGCGGAAGATGGGCAGCCCCAGGTACACCTCGTTCTGCACCGTCTCCTTGCGGGCGTTGAACTTCTTGCCCTTGTAGATGTACTCCCCACACGTCTTGCACCTGGGGAGGGAGAGGGGAAAAAGGAAAAAAAAAACAGGGAGTGAACACAGCAGGAACAGCCCAGGTGATTTATTGAGTCAGGCTGGTTTTGCCTTTGGAAGTTTAGGGGAGACCAACCCCCAAAATCAGGGAATTGTGGATTGGTTTGGGTTGGGAGGGACCTTAAATCCCACCCAGTGGGACCTTCCACTGTCCCAGGCTGCTCCAAGCCCTGTCCAGCCTGGCCTTGGGCATTCCCAGGGATCCAGGGACAGCCACAGCTGCTCTGGGAATTCCATCCCAGCCCCTCCTCACCCTCACAGCCTGGAATTCCTTCCTAATATCCCATCCACACTTCCCAATATCCCATCCACCCTTCCCAATCTCCCACCCACCCCTGCCCTGTGGCAGTGGGAGCCATTCCCTGTGTCCTGTCCCTCTGTCCCTTGTCACTGCTCTCTCTCCATCCTTCCTGTCGGCTCCTTCAGGTCCTGGAAGGAAAACCAACCCCACCCCCAGCACCTCCTGCTCTCCCTCAGCCCCTTCCCTGCCCGGGGTCACCTGGAGCCACCAGAGGCAGCACCTGGAGCCCGGACACCTCCTAAGGAAATTCCTGCCTCCTTCAGCTGCCTCCAGGTGCTCCAGCCCACGCTGGACAGGGCTTGGAGCACCCAGGGACAGTGGAAGGTGGCCCTGGATGGGCTTTGAGGCCCTTCCAGCCCATCCCAACCCATTCCACAGTGATCCTGTGGTTCCACGAGTGATCCCGTGGTTCCTTGAGTGATCCCATGGTTCCACGAGTGATCCCGTGGTATTCCACAAGTGATCCCGTGGTTCCATGAGGGATTCCCTGTTATTCCATGAGTGATCCCCTGATATCCCACAAGTGATCCCGTGGTTCTATGAGTGATCCCCTGGTATTCCACAAGTGATCCCGTGGTTCCATGAGGGATTCCCTGTTATTCCATGAGTGATCCCATGGTTCCACGAGTGATCCTGTGGTTCCCTGAGTGATCCCGTGGTTCCACAAGTGATCCTGGTATTCCATGAAGGATCCCCTGGTATTCCATGAGTGATCCCATGGTTCCACGAGTGATCCTGTGGTTCTATGACTGATCCTCTGGTATTCCACAAGTGATCCCGTGGCTCCAGAGCCGCTCTCACCTCATGTTGAAGGGGGCCATGAGCCTCACCACGTACTGCCGGTCCTTGGGGAGCTTGAGCTTTGGGATCTTGGCCGGATCAAAGTCCGGGGGGTAATATTTCTGTGGAGAGAGAGCGGATTTGGGAATGCTGGAGCGCCGGGAATCCTCTCACTCCCCACAGCTCCGACAGGAGGGGCAGCCGGGGGAGGGTCGGGGGCTGCTCCCAGGGAACAGCGACAGGATGAGAGGAAACGGCCTCAGGGGAGCTTTAAATTGGATATCGGGAAGATTCCTTCGTGGAAAGGGTTGTTAGGAATCAGGAGTCTGGAGTCTCCATCCCTGGAGGTGCCCAAGGAAGGCCTGGACGTGGCGCTGGGGCTGATGCGAGGTGGGCACCGGGCACAGCCTGGACTCGAACCCGGGTCCTTCGCAGCCTCAGCGATCCCGGGGTTCTGAGCGACTCCTGAACCCACCGGGACCCCCAGAGCCCTCGCGGAACCCTCCCCTGGCCCAGCCCGGCTCGGGACGCTCTCCCGACCCCCCCTGGCGGGGATTCTCCCCCAACTCACGTTGAGCACTTTCCGTTCCGACATCGCTGCGGCTTCTCCTGATCCCGGTGCTGCCGGTGCTGCCCCCGCGCCGCCCGCCGCTTCCGCGTGCGGCCCCGCCCCCTCCGCCGCTCATTGGCGCTGCGAGCCGCGGCCTCCCCGATACTCGTCTGCTATTGGCTGATCTGGCTGCCTGTCAAAGGGATGCGCCCACGGCTGTTGTACAACCCAGACAAGAGTCCGCCGGAGAGCCGCGGCCTCATAAGGGGTTCCGCACATTCTCGGGTCTTGGGGGGCTGCTGTCCCTCTGCGGCTGGGGCACGGGGACCCCGGGAATGCGATCTGCGGCTGGGGAAATTCGGCTTCCTCACAGCAACATGGGATGTGGGCCCCAGCCTCCCCTGGTTTCTCCTGGCACAAATTCATCATGTGGATAACAGTGCGCAAACAGTCTGTTTTTTATTTAAAATATCACTTTCTTTCTTAAAACAGAGGACTCGGAGTCCTTTTGAGTTGGCAGCTGGTTTTTATCGCTCACTCCACTGAGCATGCGCAGCCATGGCGGCCATGCTGTACGGCACCGGCGCGGCGCGCACGCGGCGTTGCCATTGCCGCCATTCCGTACAGCGCGCCCCCCATGCGCACAGCCGCTCCTCCCGCCAGAGCGGGCAGCCCCAGGTGCCGCTGCCGACCGCACCGCCCTCACCGCACGGCTGCAGCCCTGCGCATTCTCAGATCCTCACTCCCCGGTGTTCCCCACCCGTCCTGCCCGGCGCCGCCACAGGCGCCCGCGCAAAGCCGCCATTCCCGCCGGCTCGGGCGGCGGTGCCGCCTCACCGGGCATGCGCAGCGCCTCACGCGCCGTTTCCCGCCGCCCCGCCCGCCGCCCGTTCCCCCTCGCGCGCATGAGCAGCGCAGCGCCCCCTGGCGGCCCGGCCCGCGCCGCCGTCCCGTCGTGCCCCGCGCTCCCCACACAAAGGACGCGCTGGGAAATGGCGGCGGCCGCGGCCTCGCAAAACGCCCCCGGGAAAATGGAGCCGCCCCCGGCCGCGGCCCCGGCGGCAACGGCGGCTCCGCCAGCGCCCAACGGGGCGGCCGGCGCGGGGGGGCCGCCTCCCAAGAGGTAAGGGGGCCGTGAGGGGCCGTGTTGCCGGTGGGGCCGCGGGGCCGCGTGCGGCCTCCCCGCGCCTGGGCCCGGCCTGAGGGCGGCGGGACGGGCCGGGGCCGGTGGGGGCCCGCTGAGGTCGTTACCGGTGCGGGGCCGCTCCTGGCGCTGCGGCCGCTGCTCCCTCCGGGCGCGCCTTGGGCTCCCGGGCGGGGCCGTCCCGAAGGCGCCTCCGGGGCTCCCGCGGCCGCAGCGCTCTGGGCCCGGTGCTGGCGGGCAGGGAGCCCTGGGATCATCCCCATCCCCTCAGGAAAAGCTTTTACTGAGTTTTGGTGGAGTTTACGCTTCTCCGGGGGAAGCAGGCTGTGCCAGCGTGGGGATGTTTAAGTTCATTACTTTTTTTGCTGTCTGTAACTTGTAATAACTCCGTTGCTCTCAGCACCCGCCTCATCCTGCTGCACGTTTGGAGCCGAGCGTGCTCCTTTTTGGGGGTGATTTACCCGTGAGGCGATTTAGGAGCGCAAACACCTCGAGGGTGAGAGTTTCAGGTGGTGCTGGGGAGGGGTTGCACAATCGCGGTGGCTGCTGTCGGTAAAATGTGACAGAAATTTAAACCAAAATCAGCAGCGCTGCAGTTCCCGCTCTGTAAACGTGGGGATGAACAGCACAAAAATCTTCAGCTGCTTCTCACTTCCTCGTGTTGATGCTCGATGAAAATTCCGCAGTTGGCAAAGCCGGTTTTGGTACCAAATCCATGGAATAGAAAACGTTTCTCTCCCTCAGGGCGTTTTTAGCCTCAGTTGTATTCAGGGCTGATAAGAATCAGGTTGAACCTGGCGTGCTGTGATTCCCGGTGCAGACTCGAGCCTGGATTTGAGTTTGTGTTTCCTGAGACCAGGAACGTGTTCAGCTTTCCGAGTGTCACTCTGGGGGAAAAAAAATCCATATTTATTTTTTTTTCCACTGAAGAGCAGTCAGACTGTGCTTTGGGCAGTAAATACTGACAGACACGATTTCATTGAGCCAGGCAGGGGCAGAGCCACCCCTGATCCCAGGGAATCCAGGGCTAGGGAAGGATGTTCCCAGCACTCCTGGGAACAGGGAACCAGCAGTTTGTCTCCGTGAGGAGCCAGTTAATCCCTGGAAGTATAAATAAAGATATCTCTCGGCTGTGATTCTGTTTTTCCTGACCCTGTTAGATTTGGGACGCCTCCAGGGGATTTGTTTGTGTCTCCAGGTGCAGTTCTGTTTGGAATGCCCAGCTCCACGTGGCAGAGCTCTCTGTTCCACAGGGATAACACCAAGGCTCCTGTGGGCACGTTCTCAGTGGCCTTGGGGAAATCAGATTGAAGGAATAATCACTAAAAGCTTTTAACACAGCCACTACATTTTGTGTTACTTTGTCAACCAAACAGAAATGAAGGTGGAAAAAGGATTGTCCTATTTCAGGTCTAAATTTGGAGTTTTAATGAATTCATTAATTAAGCAGCTTTAAGAAAGTTCAGTGAGAAAAAGATTGGAAAATTCCCATCCCTGTGTCTGGAGAAGCTTTGGCTGCTGGGTGATACAAGCAGGGACCACACTCAAATTTAAACCTTCAGAGGCCTCTACATTCTGAATTTCCTTTTTCCCTGCAGCCTCTTCAGGGATTGAAATGGTCCTGGAGGGATGGAGCTGGGATTCCTGACCTGGAATTTGCAGGGCTGCACAGGTGCTGGGTTGGGAAAAGCTCAGGACAGAGAGATTGTAGATTTTTATCTGATGTGTTCTGAATTCCTCCTCAAGATGTGTTGGTGCATCACTGAGTGAGCAAGGAGATTAATTGGATTAGTGAAGGGAATTATGTAAGGCTGAGGCTGAAGCATTTTGTTCCCTTGGTTTGGTTTTGTTCTTTCATTCAAGATGAGCTTTGGGGTCCCTTCCCACCCAAACTGCCCCGGGTTTGTCCCACCTGGGGGAGCCCAGCAGCTCACAGGGATCCTCTCCTTGCAGCGAGGGCGAGCGCCCGACCCCCAACGAGAAGAAGAAGGAGAAGGGGATGAAGAGGGGAGGGAATCGCTTCGAGCCCTACGCCAACCCCGCCAAGAGGTACCGAGCCTTCATCACCAACATCCCCTTCGACGTCAAGTGGCAGTCGCTGAAGGACCTGGTCAAAGAGAAAGGTAAAGTGCAGCTCAGGTGCCCAGGCTGCCCCGTGCTCCAGCCCGTGCCTGGCTCTGTCTGTAGCTCAGCACTCGGCCACACGAGCTTGGAAAAGCTCTTCCCAAAGCCTTGCTGGGTGTTGCACAAGCTCAGTGCCTGGCAGCCTTCCAGGGGACGTTCCTGTGGCGTGCAGCTGATAGAGCCTCGTCCCGGGATTAGCAGTGTTTTCCTTAGGGATCCAACCCCAGGCTTTCAGCAGATTTTAGCCTCCAAGTGCAGCAGAACTTTCTGAAGCATTTTAATGTTTTCTGGGCATTCAGGTGGTTCCGTCCTGCTCTGGTGTGTGGATGTCCAGCTGTGGCCCCAGATTCGGAGGGCTTTGGGCTGGCTTCAAGAGCCATTCTGCCATGGGTTGCAGTTCAATGTGGTTAAGGGTGACCTGCAAAATCAGGTTGGTGCTTTGGCAGGTGCTGCAGCAGAATCAGGGCTTTGGAAATCAGGTTTGTGGTGGTCCCCCTTCCACAATTCCCTTTAATTCCCATGTGGATGGGAGCTGCCTTTGCTGACCTGAACTTCATCTCTTGAGGAAGATGAAGAGATGGAGCTGAGTACTCGGGTAGTGACAAGTCTAAATTAGTGTCATTCCTTCAGGCTGGTGCCCAGCTTTCTAGTTTTCAAGTCACCTTGGAAGTGCAGTGGAGTGGCAAGAAAATCCTTGGCTCCTCCAGCCTTAAAACGTCTAAACCAAGTTGAGAGTAACAGCACAACATTTCCTGTGGGGCACTTCTGGATACAGAGCATCAGCCAGGGTAGTGGGCAGTGTCATTGTGCTGGAGCTGGGTAAGGACTGACAGCTCAGGTGTTTGAGGTGTGGCCTAAAGAAGGGGAAAACAAAGTTCCAGAGGGTTTCAAATGTTTGTCTGCGGAGGCAAAAGGGAACCGAGTCTGCGGAATGGCCGTCGGGACTGGGAGCACTGGGAGCTTCCCTAGCTGGGGGCTGTTGGAGGGCCAGCAGTGGTTTTGTGTGCTGGCAGCAGTGCCAGCCTGGAAGGCTGCCGGAACAGGCCCTGGTTAGGGAGGGACCCTTGACTGCCCCGTGGCTGCTCCGGATCTCGGGGTGTGGAGGTGTCCAGCTCTCTGTGCTGTGT
The DNA here is from genome assembly GCA_910950805.1 of Acrocephalus scirpaceus scirpaceus. Lineage (NCBI taxonomy): Eukaryota > Metazoa > Chordata > Aves > Passeriformes > Sylviidae > Acrocephalus > Acrocephalus scirpaceus. The sequence goes on along the minus strand of OU383800.1, from coordinate 445,319 downwards.
TGGATCCCGTTCCCAGTGTCCGGTGGTTTCTCTCCAGTTCCCGTGGATGGCAGAGGCCGGGCTGAGATTGTTCAGCTGCTCATTCCAGCAGATGCTCCTAGGGGAACGTTGGAGCCTCTTCCTTCTGGCTGCAGGGCTTGTCCTGCTACAACTGGGCTCATCCTTCCCGGGGTTTGGCACTGCTGATGAACCCAACAGTTTGGATTTGCCGTGGAGTTGTTCTGGACTTCTCCCAAACTGCTGCTCCCGTGCTGGGCTGGGCCTTGCTCGATCCTTGCCCCAAGGCAGAGCAGTTCCAAGCCCCGGGAAGGTGCTCGTGGAAAACTCCCCGTTGGAATTCTTGCTTTGGAAGCGTAAGAACGCCAGGCCAAACATCCCAGGCTCTGGGAGCAGGAGGAGTTCTGTGCCCGAGGGGCAGCCCTGGGTGTGTGAGGGCTCTGCAGGGCCCGTGCAGCCGGGGCTGTAGCAGCAGGAGCTCGGGGAGGTGCCGAGCGTGCAGGAGCTGTTCCTGCAGCCTGGGAGTGGCCAGGCTGCTCCCGGTGCCACCTCTCTCTCTCTCCCAAGGCCGTGGCTCGGGCATCCCAGTGGATTGGTTGGACAAACTCAATTACAGGTATGCAGTGGGAATGTTGGTAATGGAATGAAGAGATGTTCTTGTTTGGAACTCCCTCGTCTTGGCTGGCAGACACAAGGTGTGACCAAACCGACTGAGCAGGGGTGCTGAGGGGAATTTGGGAAGGGCTTCCAGAGGCACCAGTTCTCCATGGAAGTCACTGAGTGCTGGGTACCTGTCCTGATCTGTCCCCCACACGTGTGGAGAAACGTGGGAATGTTCATGGCAGCTGGTGGAAGGGCATCAAAAAACCTGGGATCTGAATTCCAGGTATTCATTGGTTCCTTTAGGAAATACAGGATTTTGCATTTTAAACCTTCTCCCTGCCCAAAGCAGGGAAAGACACAGAATCCAGGGAGAGGAGTTAGCTGGAAAAGGAGACAGTAATTGTCACATTGGATAGGGACCTGTTAATCACCGTAATTAGTCCGTAATTAATGTGGTTCCTTGGACATCCCTGTGACCTGGAGCAGCTGCAGGAAGGCAGGGCTGGGACACCCCGGGCAGGGCTGTGCCCACATTCCCGTCTCCATCCCAGCCCAGGGCTGTGGCAGACAGGAAGGATTCATTCCCAGCCTGGATCCCGTGTGGAGCAGCTGAGGCTGAGCACTGGGGTTACCCAGTGCAGAGTGCCCAGGATTTGCTGACACTGTGGAGCTCTGGGCAGTCAGGGAGGGAGGGAAGGGGAAGGAATGTGCAGTTCCACCCTTGGCCTGTTCCCCCTTCCCTTTGCTGGAGGCTCTGATGAGTTGCTCTGTTTCCTTTGGGCTTTCCCCATCTTTCCAAGGGATCTCAGCCCTTCCCTGGCTGCAGGGAGCTTCTCACTCCCTCTTTGCTGCCTGAGCTCTTCAGGAGCCAAACCCACCCCTTTGGGTGTTCTGCAAAAGGAACTTTCCCTTCCCCATCTGTGACAGAACTGCTCTGCTTTGGGAAGGTTTCCCTTCTCCCTTTTCAGCCAGAGCTTTGCATGTGTAAAATTTGCTCCTTTTCCCTTTCCAGCCCCTGTAACTTCTCAGGGCTTGCCTGTCCCAGGCTCTACCTGTAAATGAGGGAGGATCTATTGCCAGCTCTGCTTTGCCTCTCACTGGCAGTGTGAAGCTTTTTGATCCTCTTCATTCTTCAGAAGATGAGGACACATCCAGCCAGTCTGGGGTTTTCCTTCCCTCTTTACTATTTATTTTGGCCCTGGAGGCCAAGGAGTAACTGCTACAGAGCATTTCCCTGCCCCAGTTCTGTGCTTCCCTCTCTGCCCCTTCCACACCTCCCAGAGCTCTTTGGTTTGTCACAAACTGTTAAAATCAAATTGCCCAACCTAAAGTTGACATTTCTGTCTCAGCTTGTTCTGGGGAGTTTCCAGATGTGCCCTGTGGAGCCTGAGCTGAGTTTCCTGTACAGGCCCTGCAGAATGTTGGAATTCTGCTGGAGCAGCCCAGCCTAAACATTGGCATTTTCTGGACTGATAAACTTTGGGAAGTGATACAAAGTTCTAAAGGGGAGGAAAAATAATGACTGTGATAAATAATTTACACTGAAGCTTTCTTCAGTTTGGATTTCTGGTTATTGCAGTAGATTCTGCTCCAGCCTCATGGTTTGGGAGAAGCTGCATTTCCAAACTTTAACTAAATCCATAAATCAGTCTCCTCTACGTTAAGTCTTCAGGACACCACGGGGAACATGTTCCTTAATTAAAGCTGCAGTGACTTGGAGCTGGGGTTTTTGGAAGTTTCCTCCCCTTGGGAGGCTCTGACAGTTTTTGTGCTTGGATGAGATTTCTGCACTTGTGGCTGTGGGATGTTCCCTGACAGAATCCAGCTGTTCTCTGGCAGAGGGGACTCACTGGGCATTGATCCTGCTCTAGCACATGGATATCTGCTCCTGGTACTTTTCCATGGCATCCTGTGGTTTGGGATCTAGAAAAAAAAAAAAACCCAAATTCCAAATAAAGTGTGACCCAGCCTAGCTTCTTAAAAAATATTTCCTTTGCCAGCTGCAGACAAAGTTCTCCTGGCAGAGGGGTTGGGTTGGCTCCTCTCACACACTTTAAGGTGAAATTAATGCATTTTTCATGGCAGTGCTTCTGGGCTCTGTCTTGGCTCAGAGCTGTTGCACTGAGTTCCACTCCCCCTCCTGCTGTTCCAAAATTGGGCTCTTCAGGAAGTTCAGGTGTCCTTTAAAGGAAAGCACCTACTCCAGCTGGATTTTTGGATTTTCGTGTGTCTGTAGGGCTCCAACTCTGAGCAAAATTGGCACAGGCTCCCAACCCAAGAGATTCCTGGAGATTTTGTGGTTCTGAGTCAGGGATTGGTTCAGTTGTACTGGAGGTGCTCAAGCTTGGCAGATTCCTTTGGGATCTGCAGGAGGAGCTGTGGGTGGGACAGGAGAGCCCCCAGTGCAGGGTCAGGGGGTGCCAGCCCTGCAGGCTGTGGCTCCCAGAGGTTTTGGACTGGAGCTCACTGGGCAGAACTGGTGAATCCTCCTGCCTCCCTGGCCCAGGTGTGGCTGGACTCTGGCTGCTGCTGTTGAGCTGGATGGCGTCAGAACTTCGTGGGAATGCTGAACCCCTGGGGAGCAATCCCTGTGTGCTGCCTGAGCTCAGCTTAGAGACTGGAATTCCTTGTTAGGTGTGACACCAGCATGGATCCAGCTGTGGATGATGATGGACACTCCAGTGGAATCCCTTTCAGAGGGACTTGTCAGCCTTTTCCAGCCTCAAACATTGTCCTCCCAAAAGCAGGAGTGGATCAGAGCTGCTCTCTGGCTGGAATGCTCTTACTGCTAAATTATTGTTTAAAGTAAGAAACAGAGATTAAAAATCAGTGGTTTCATTAAACATTCTGGTTTTTTTCCCAGCTTCAGGAGGCCTTGCAGGCTGTCAGTTCTGCACAGTGATCCCCAGAGTCCTGTGAATTGCTGGGCCTGGGGGAGGTCAGGCTGAGCACCTCCCTCTGTCCCTGTGAGACCCCAGCTCCTTCTCCAGTTAAACTCTTCATGCTCAACTGCCTCGTGCTTTCCCACAAATAAAACATTGCACTGTCCACATAATGCAACTTGGAGTCCTCCTGGTTTAAATTTAAACCCCAGGACTTCTAAAACCAGAAAGGAAAAATAATAATTTAAAAAAAAGTGTTTATTCCATTCTTCTGTATGCCAGTCCCTTCAAAGGCAGCAGCCATTTGGGTCGTTGCCTTCTGGAGGTCCCTGCCAGGGTTATTTGGTCCTAGAGGGGCAATCCCAGTCCTGTGAGGAAAGGGGCAGGTGGAGTTTTCTGTGGATTTTGCCTTTTCTGTTGACAGTTTTGTCTTGAGAGCAAATAGGGCAGATTTTAATGCTGAATAGAATTTATTGTGGCTTAACACAAACCTGTCAAAATAAACAGCAGACAGGCAGTGATCTCTTGATCTGTTGGTTCAGTGTAACTCCTTTTTTTGTCTTTAAATCCTGAGAAAAACAAATCAGCTGAAATTCTGGATTATGGAGCCAGGCCTGCATCCTGTGGGAAGTGAAGGAAACTTGTTCCTGCAGCCTTTCCCCTGGGTTTGGATTGCCTCAGGTGGGCACTAAAGATCCAGGGAGCTGCAGAAATAAATCTCTGGCTTTTGAGGCGGAGGAAAACCAAGAACATATTGAAATGCTGGAAATCTTTACTGCATACCTGTAATTGTCCAGTTTTGTGGTCTAGAGAACATGGAGTGTTTCTGGGCTTTCTTATAAGGCAGAGGCTCCATACACGGTTGTTGATTGTTCTAAATTCCCATTGTTTTCTTGGCTTTTCTCCCTTGGTATCTGTGTCGTCTGGAATCTGATTTGTAGTTGGTGAGGTAACATACGTGGAGCTCTTAATGGACGCTGAAGGAAAGTCAAGGGTAAGTGTTTGAGAGTTTCTTTGTGGATTTTCTACCTGAAATGTTTCTGTGTGCTGGACAGGAGGCCAGGGAGGCTCAGAGTGTGGATGTGCAGTGGCTCTAGGTCAGGAGTGCTGCGGGATGGGAGGAGGTGGGGTGGGCTCTGCACTTGAGGAGCTGTTCCCTGCGTGCCGTTGGCGTTGGCCGTGTCACCCCGGAGCCCAGCAGGCAGGACAGGGCTCTGGAATGTTCCTGTGCTTTGGAAAAGTCACTCGAGCGGTTGGCTGAGTTTGGAAGGGCCAGGGTGCAAGAGCAGGTGCTGCAAACTCCACCTCCTGGGCCAGTAGAGCGAGGTAAATTCCTAAATGTAAACGTTCAGTGCCTTCACGGGCCTCGAGTCCAGGGTCAGGGAAGACAATAGGAGCACTTCAAAGTGTCCTGAAGGAAATGGATTTAGGGTGAGAGTGTGGAGGGTTTTGCTGTATGCCAGGGAAGAGCAGGTCACAGGAAGCGTGTGGTATTTCTTGGAGAGTCGGGATTTAGTGTTTGTTACAACCTCAGAGACCCCAGGTTAATCCTGTTAAGGCATAAGAAATTATGGAATTCCAGTATTGGAGGCTTGCCTGTGTAAGGTTTACATTTTATTTTCCCTGGTAGGGCTTAACTGATGTGATTTGGCTTTAATAATAAAATATTTGTGTGGGATTTGGGCTTTCACTGACTTTATTTCTTCTCTCTTCCCTCCTCCCTGTGACCGCCCTGGGAAATCACCTCGCCAGGGATGCGCGTAAGTTCCCTCTGAATTTGTACAGAAATCCAAGGAGATTCTGTAAAACAAACCACCCTGAGCTGTGCTGTGTCCCCACAGGGTGGTTGAGTTCAAGATGGAAGAGAGCATGAAAAAGGCTGCTGAGGTTCTGAACAAGCACAGTCTTGGTGGGAGACCCCTGAAAGTGAAGGAGGTAAGGAGGGGATCTGTTCCTGCAGGGGTGAGTGGGAACATGAGAGGGGAGTTGTGTTAAAGGTTTGGGGCTGACTCAGAGGGTAATGGACAGAAAGTAGGACTTGAATAGGATAAAAACCCCCAGTCAACCTTTTTCTGATCATTCTAAGCACTGCTGAACTTGTGATTATCAAGACTAAACTTGATGTGAGGACAAAGCAGCAGTTTGGCTTTAATTGCAGTTCCTTTGTTTAAGATTTGACACAGAAACCTCCAGGAGTGTTTGTTCTTGACAAACTTCCCTTTGAATTCTGCATCAGGATGAATGGATTCCAGCAACAATTCCATAGGATCAGCTCTTTCCTGGAACACCTCAAAGATGTGTTTCCATTTTAATGCCTTTGCTATTGACAGCCAGTGCTGGGGGTTCATTCCAAACCCTCTCCAGTGGCACTGGGGTTTATCAGGGTTTGGAACAGGTGTGACAGAAATTTGGTGTTAATGATGGATAAACACGTTGGGAACCAGAGAAATGCCTGGGGAGGAATCATTTTAATAATAAACGGTACCAATAATAAAAGGTATCATTTAAATGATAAAGAGTGGTGGGTGTTGGTTAAAATAAATTAACAATGAGAGGGAAGCATGGCTGGGAATGCTTAGGGAAAATGAATGACAAGGAAAGGGAAACAGCTCCCTGGGAATGCTTAGGGAAGGTGACAAGGAAAGGGAAACAACTGGCTGGGAATGCTTAGGGAAAATGAATGACAAGGAAAAGGAAACAGCTCCCTGGGAATGCTTAGGGAAATGACAAGGAAAGGGAAACAGCTGGCTGGGAATGCTTAGGGAAAGTGAATGACAAGGAAAAGGAAACAGCTTCCTGGGAATGCTTAGGGAAGGTGACAAGGAAAGGGAAACAACTGGCTGGGAATGCTTAGGGAAAATGAATGACAAGGAAATGGAAACAGCTCCCTGGGAATGCTTAGGGAAAGTGACTGACAAGGAAAAGGAAACAGCTCCCTGGGAATGCTTAGGGAGCAGAAACTCCTCTCTGTGCCTGTGTGAGCCTGGCACTGCCCATGGTGCCCGGGGGCTCTCAGTGTGTGTTTGTGTCCCCCAGGACCCCGACGGGGAGCACGCCAGGAGGGCCATGCAGAAGGTGATGGCAGCAGGAGGGATGGGCATCGGGCCCGGCCCCGGTGGCCCCGGCATGATCAACATTCCCCCCAGCATCCTGAACAACCCCAACATCCCCAACGAGATCATCCACGCCCTGCAGGCCGGCCGCCTGGGCAGCACCGTCTTCGTGGCCAACGTGAGTGCTGAGCACCCCTGGGCACAGCCAGCGCTGGGAGCCTCTCCCTGGGGCACACCTGAGGGAGGAAAAGCCTCAGGAATTCCAGGAAAAGTTCCTCTGTGTCCTGTGCAAAGCAGGTTCTCACTTGGGTTGTACCACAGTGTTAATTGGGATTTTTGATTAAATTGTATCTCAGCTCTCTGACACCTTTCATGCCAATACCAGGGAAGGACACGAGCCCACTAAAGCTGTTTGCTCATGGAAATCTCCCTTGCATTTCCAACCATGCCCTGTTTTGCAGCTGGACTACAAGGTGGGCTGGAAGAAGCTGAAGGAGGTGTTCAGCATGGCTGGGGTGGTGGTCAGGGCTGACATCCTGGAGGACAAGGATGGCAAGAGCCGGGGCATCGGCACGGTCACCTTCGAGCAGGCCATCGAGGCCGTGCAGGCCATCTGTATCCTTGGCACACATGGGAAATGCAGCAGGGGGAGAGTGGGAATTGGATTCCAGGGGAGGATATTGCCAGGGCAGGGAAGGTCGAGTTGTAGTGGATGGGAAATGGAAGGAATAACAGAACAGAGATGAAATTCCATCTTGGAGGAGTTGTTGCAGTCTGCTCAGGATCTTCAGCAAAGGAAATTTCCTTTCCTGTGTGGATAAATGCGTTTCTATCCCAGATGAATTTCTGACTCCAGGTTGTAGTTGCTATTAAAATGCAATTCTCTGAAAAGATTTGTCTGGAAAGGAAAAAGTCCCTGTGCCAAGGCACACGGAGCTGTTGTTTTCCTGTTCCCTGTGTCTTTCCACTGCCCAAGCAATGATTTGCTACCCAGAAACCAAACAGTAAAATTCCAGGTATTCCTCTCTCAACTCCTGATTATGGTTGGAAAGGAGGAAAACATTCTCCCTTCTTTCCCAAAGTTTCTGTTTGAGTGTTAATTCCCTTCTGCACTGCACCCACTGAACCTTGTGGGAGCCAGACTGAGAATTCACTGGCAAGGCACCCCCCAAAATGTGGGTGTAGCTGTAGAACCTTTCCCTGTCTTCTCCTGTTCTCAGTGGATGAAGTGACTGAGGAAACATTTAAATACTTGGGCTGACTTAGAGTTCCATTTTGTATCTCTTTGTGAACTTAATCTTACCCAGAAATGTGTTTTTATCATTTTTTTTTAATTTTAAAAAGCCTTTTTTTTTTTGAATGTTTGTTAGATTTGGCTTTCAAGGCTTTTTAATTTTGGCAAAGGCAGAAGGATTTGGGATAATCTGTGAAGGATAACTGAGGAGATGGGATTTTCTGAGGGGTTTTTGTGCTCCCCATCAGAGCCCTCAGTGCTTGAACGAGGATCCTTAACACCCCCAGCCATGTTCAATGGGCAGCTGCTCTTTGACAGACCCATGCACGTCAAAATGGTGAGGAGACCCCCATTCCCACCCCCATTCCTGCTGCTTCCTGCCCTGGGAATGCACTCCTGACCTGGGGGGATCAAAATCCAGAGGGGAAATGTTGGTTTGCCTGTTGGCTACTCAGTTGATTCAATCAAGGAAGGTTAATTCAGATTATTTGCTAAAAGACAAATCAAAACTACAGTCAGGACTGCTTGAACTTGAAATTTCTGTATTTTGAATTAAAATGTTAAGAATCAGGAAGTAATTTCCTGCTTTCCTTGCCAACTTTAATGTGTTGAATTCCTTTCAGGACGAGCGAGCCTTTCCCAAAGGAGATTTCTTCCCTCCAGAGCGACCCCAACAGCTCCCTCGTAAGTGTCCCTGCATGATCCAACCTCCTCTGCTTTTGTTTTGGCTGTTCAGCACCTGGGAACCAGTCCCAGCCCCAGTAAAACTCTGGTTCAAACTGGAAAAACTGGGATCCAAATTCCTGAATGATTTCAGCAGGGGGAATAGTGAAGAAGAGCTGCTCAGTGATTTTTTGGATACTTCTTTCAGCTCATGGCCAGAAGCTTGTCTTAAAACATTCACCTCCTCAAGGCTTCCAGAGCTCTCCATTGCAATTCCAGGATCCCAGTGCCTTCCATTAATTGTGGGATTTAATGGAAACGCAGTGAATCAGTCAGCACCTCCTCCTGTGGGATGGTGCCCTGGGAATGGAATGTTCTCCCTTAAATTGGAAAGGCTGAATTCAGGACCTGGGACTCTTCCAGGCCTTCAGATTTCCAAAGGAGATCTTATCAGTGTATTAAATATGGAAAGAAGAGGGAAGCAGGCTCTTCTTGGAGGTGCAGGATGCAGAAAGCACCGACCAAAACCCAGGAGATGGAAATTCAGAATAATTGGCTGCCCCAAGCTGCTCCTTCCAACTTGGAATTTGAATGAACTAAAAGATGATGGAAATGGAAAATCCACAGAGTCCACGTGGATGTAAGGAGACATTCCTGGGAGGGTGAGTGGGTTGCTCAGGGCTCCTGTGGAGTCTCCATCCCTGGGAATACCCCAAAGCTGTGGATGAGATCCGGGCTCAGCAGCCTGGGCTGAGCCTGGCCCTGCAAAGCCCCTCCCAAGCTCGGCCATGCTGGGATGAGACACTGGGAACACTGAAGAGAAGAGCTGGGACTGGAAGGGAAGAGCTGGAGGCTGAATTTGTTTCAAATGCAGCTAAATTGGGGCTGCTGATGGAATTTGAATTGTCCTGAGCAGCCTGGGCCGTGGAAGGGTCCCTGCCCAGGGCAGAGGAGTGGATCAGCTTTGAGGTCCCCTCCAACCCAAAGCAGTCTGGCATTCTGGGATTCTCTGAACTCAGACAGATGCTGTTTTCTTCCTGGGAACCAGACCTGTTGTGTGCTGCTAAATTGCCCATGATGAGTGATGATTAATTAGTCCCTCCCTAGTTCAGCTTGCAGTGGCACTGTGAGGATGTTCCTCTCTTCAGGACAAAGTCACTGGGCTCCAATTCCATTACCTTGGTGCAGAGCTCCCTAAATCCCTCTGGAAGCCTGGATTTTGGCCTTTACTGGGGCGGGGAAGGGGAACCTTGTGCTGTTTTAAAACAAGATTCAACACTCCTGTGTTCAGTGCTGAGCTGGAAACGAGGGAATCCTGCAGGCAGAGGATGCCATGAGCTGGTGTTTGTGCCAAGCAGAGAACTTTTCTTCCTGCTTCGAGAAAAACCAAAACAAAAAAAGCTTTTTCTTCTTTCTTTGGGCTGGGGAACCCTTCAGGAAGGTTGAGCTCCATGCCTGGGAATGCCATGTTGTGTTTGCTCAGAGAGAGGCTGGCTGTGTGCTCACAATTCCATCGGTGGCTGTCATTGATCCCTAGGCTGCACCTGGAGCTTCAGTTCTCCCCTGCAAGGGGCCAGCCCTGGCAGGGGTGGAAATGAGCCTTTGGCAGCCCAGGGTGAGAAGTGTGCTCAGGTTTTAGGGGATCTTCTCCCAAATTGCCCACTCCTCCCTCCTCAGCCTTTGCCCAAATGAAGCAGTGTTCTAGCCAGTTCTTTTTCAGGAGTCAGCTCCACAGCGAGTTTTCTCAGCAGTTAAGATGGAAATTGAAATATGAAAACCAAATGATTGGAGATAGTTTTTAGCCTATTTCAAGACACATCTGCTCTTGATTTCCTCCACACTTCCCTGCTTTCAGTACACACCCCACAGGGGGGACACAGCAAGCTTTTTTTGGAGAATGAAAGTCAATTACTTAAGAAATAAAACTTGCTGCTTTGTCGAACTATGGAAAGAAGGCTTTTTTGATATCTGAATATTTTCTTCAGATGGTCTTGGTGGTATTGGCATGGGATTAGGACCTGGAGGTCAACCTATTGATGCAAATCATTTAAACAAAGGCATGGGAATGGGCAACATGGGACCTGGAGGTAAGAAGATTACTCCTATGCTTTTGTTTCATGAGAGCTTTAAGCTGTGTAGAAGGTAGATAGCTTTGTTTGCCTCCCCAAAAAGTTGGTAGTTTCTTAGGAATGTTAAAGCCAAATGAGTTTTTTTTTTGTTCAGCTTGATAATGGAAACTTAAATTTAACCAACTGCTCCATTTTTATTTTTTTTTTCACTGTGGTCAAGACACAGCTCTCATTTTCTGACTCTTGAGCATGAGCAGCAGACACTGCAAAGATCCATGAAACTCCAAACCATCTCTCACTTTTAACACTTTTAGTGGGCTTGCAAATCTTTGGTGAGGACCTGTTGAAAATAGCACAAGTTTCAAAGAGCCACCTAAAAAGTAGCACACACTCAGCTTTCCATGTCGAAATGCCAGTGGGTTTTTCCCCTTTGCTGCTTGATTTTCTGAGCAGGAATGTTGGAATCTCCTCAGAGCTCTCCCATGTCAGCTCTTCAGGCCAAGCCATGGATGTGTTGTGTGGTTTGAGTTCTGCAGCCTTTGGCTGGAGTTTCTTGGGTGACACCTGCTATATAAAGCTTTCTCTTTTATTTTGAGGAATGGGAATGGAAGGCATGGGCTTTGGAATGAATAAAATGGGAGGTAAGCTGTGGTTCTTGATCTGTGCAAGTCCTGCAGACTGAGGTGTGTGCGTGTGGCAGGAATTGGTGTGCTGGGAAATCACCACGTAGGGAGAGCTGGGTCCTTTCTGGGTGTTCAGGGAGGGTGGGAACATCCCATAAACCACAACCTGTGCCTCCTTAGCTCAGGAATCTGGGAGTGCCATCCCTGGGGGCTGGAACTGAATCCTCAATATCCCAAACCACTCCATAATTCCATGATTTTTACAATGCTGTGCCCAAACCCTGCCCCCTTTTTGGGAACTGCAGGTGGGGAGTTGTGGGGTGCCTGTGGGGATGTCGTGTGGCAGCAGAGCTGGGATGCACTGCTGAGGAATCCCTGGAAAATTTGTTTTTCAGGCATGGAAGGTCCCTTTGGTGGCATGGAGAACATCGGCCGCTTCCCCGCCGGGATGAACATGGGCAGGATGAGTGGTAGGCACTGGATTTTTTGTGTCCTGCTGGGTTTTTTCTTTCCAGAAGCTTCTTCTCAGTTTTCTGGGAATAATTTGGGCTTTTTCCAGCTGAGGTTTTGTCCCCAAGTCCCTCGTGGCCTCTGAGCTGCACAGACCCAGTGATTCATTGATGGTAACTTGAGGGGTTTATTCAGAAAGATTCTGGCTCTGTCCAGTCCCCAGAGCCTCCCACGTGGTTGGGGTAAATTCTGCTTTTCCTTGGGGCTTTGGGCTCCTGAAGCCACGACAAAAGGATCAGGAGAAAATCCCAAAAACCTTCCTGTGCTGTGAATCCTCAAAAGGATTCCTGTGGTAAAATGTTCTCCTCAAACCCCCTGCAAACTTCTGCACCTTCCTCTTTGCAGAGATGGATCGGGCCATGGGAGGGGGATTTGAGAGGGAGTTTGGAAGAAATGAGATGGGAATGTCCCGGAGTTTTGGAGAGACCTTGGAGAGGGGAATAGGTGAGTGCAGAAAATGAAATCCCTTTCCTGCCTGCTTTCCATCCCTGAACTGCTCAATGAAATCCCTTTCCTGCCTGCTTTCCATCCCTGAACTGCTCAATGAAATCCCTTTCCTGCCTGCTTTTCATCCCTGAGCTGCTCACAAGAATTATGGGGGTGATACAGATTTAAAAACCAGATTTTAGATTTGCTGTAGGAATTTGCTGTCTGGCTTTTAAATGCTGCAGGGAAATTGTTAATTTTTGTCAGTGAAAACAAAATCCTGCTTCTCCCCCTGCCTGTGTCTCATTTAACTTCCAAGCATGTTCCCTGGAAATATTGGACAATCTCAGTAATGGAAGTGCAGAATTCCTGGAGCAAAGCTGAACTGAAACAGCTCCGAGCAGGCAGAGCTCCCTCAATTTCCAGATTTAATTTGGTTTAATGCCCAAATCACAACATTTCAGAATCAAGGGAACCATTCCCTGTGTCCTGTCCCTCCATTCCTTGTCCCAAATCCCTCTCCAGCTCTCCTGGAGCCCCTTTAGGCTCTGGAAGGGCTCTGAGCTCTCTCTGGAGCTCCTTCAGGCCCTGCCAGGGGCTCTGAGCTCTCCCTGGAGCTCCTTCAGGCCCTGCCAGGGGCTCTGAGCTCTCTCTGGAGCCCCTTCAGGCCCTGGAAGGGCTCTGAGCTCTCCCTGGAGCTTCTCCTCTCCAGGTGAGCACCCCCAGCTCTCCCAGCCTGGCTCCAGAGGGGCTCCAGCCCTGGAGCAGCTCTGTGGTCTCCTCTTAACTCTCCAGCAGCTCCAGGTCCTTATTTTGGGCTCCTGGGGCTGGGGCAGCTCTGCAGGGTGGATCTGACCCGAGCATTTGAGTTTCCCTCATCCTGCAGCATGAGGGAGCTCTGAGTGATGGAAAAATCCATCCCATCTGCAGCTGCTGACAGTTCTGGGAATCCCCGCCCAGCTGCTGACAGTGCCCGCGTTGCCTTGCAGGTGGTGGGAACGCCAGCATCCCCGGCATGGAGAGGATGGCCCCCGGCATGGAGCGCATGGGCTCGGGCATCGAGCGCCTCCCGGCCGGCATGGGGCACGGGATGGAGCGGGTGGGCTCGGAGATAGACAGGATGGGGCTGGTGCTGGACCGGATGGGCTCCAACGTGGAGAGGATGGGCTCGGGCATGGAGCGCATGGCCCCGCTGGGCATCGACCACCTGGCGCCCAACCTGGAGCGCATGGGGCCGGGCATGGAGCGCATGGGGGCGGGCATGGAGCGCATGGGCTCGGGCATCGGCTTCGGGCTGGAGCGCATGGGCGCCGCCATGGAGCGCGTGGGCGGCGCCATGGACAGGATGGGCTCGGGCGTGGAGCGCATGGGGGCGGGCATGGACAGGATGGGCATGGGGCTGGAGCGCATGGTGCCCGCGGGGATGGGGGCGGGCATGGGCCAGGTGATCGAGAGGATGCCGGCCGGGCTGGAGCGCATCGGGGGCCCGCCCATGGACAGGATCGGGATAGAGAGGATGGGAGCGGCGCCCATGGACAGGATGGGGCTGGAGCGCATCGGGGCCACCAACATGGAGAGGATGGGGCCGCCCATGGGGCAGGGCATGGGGGCAGGCATCGAGCGCATGGGGCTGGCCATGGGCAGTAACTTCGAGCGGCCCATGGATATGGAGCGGGGCAACTTTGCAGGGAATTTTGCAGGGTCACTGGGAGGAGCCGGAGGCCCTGCAGCCGGGGTGGCCCGGAAAGCCTGTCAGATATTTGTGAGAAATGTGAGTGTGCTCCCTGCTTTTCCCACTCCTGCCCTTTCCCACCTCTCCCTTCCCACCTGTGGCATTCGTTGTCACTGATGTGTTGATCTCATCCACGCTCAGTTTCCAATCACAATGTCCAATACTGGATGCTGCCAAATTTTGGGGGGAGTTGGAGCCATTTCCTTATCAGGAGAAGAGCTCCTGGCTGACCATGATCCTGGGCATGGCTGTCCTGGCATGGGTTCCATTTCTGGGGAGCTGGGGCTGCCTGCAGGACGTTCAGCAGAGCCTCAGTAATGGTTTATTCCTCTCTTCCCACAGCTGCCTTTTGATTTTACATGGAAAATGCTGAAAGATAAATTCAATGAATGTGGTGAGTAGTTTCCCTCACTCTGAGGAATGAATATAAATAATGGCCAGATAATAACCCAGAGGGCAGGGCCAGATGGGATATTGGGAAGGAATTCCTGGCTGGAAGGGTGGGGAGGCCCTGCAGTGGAATTCCCAGAACAGCTGTGGCTGCCCCAGATCCCTGGCAGTGCCCAAGGCCAGGCTGGGTGGGACAGTGGAGGTGTCCCTGGGTGGAACCAGATGCTCTTTAAGGTCCCTGCTAGCCCAGAGCGTTCTGTGATTCCACGGGAGCCAAGCCCAGCCTTGGCCATGAGGTGGAGCCCGTGCTGCCATTCCAGACTGGGCTGGTGCTCTGCTCCTTCACCTGAGCTGGGATAAACCCACATCCCATAAACCACCCCAGCTCCTCCTGGTGCTGCTGGGCTGGGATAAACCCACATCCCATAAACCACCCCAGCTCCTCCTGGTGCTGCTGGGCTGGGATAAATCCATAAACCACCCCAGCTCCTCCTGGTGCTGCTGCTTGGGTTGGGACAAACCCACATCCCATCAAACAACCTCAGCCAGCTCCTGGTGCTGCTGGGCTGGGATAAACCCATAAAACCACCCCAGCTCCTCCTGGTGCTGCCTGAGCTGAACTGGGACAAACCCACGTCCCATCAAACCACCCCAGCTCCTCCTGCTGCTGCCTGAGCTGGGACAAACCCATGTCCCATAAAACCACCCCAGCTCCTGGCAGAGCTCAGAGCGCCCAGGCCGGGGTGGGGAGCAGCCCTGCAGAGCCGGGTGTGGCCGGAGCCCCCCGGGCTGACCCCGGGCTGACCCCCCGACCCCTCTGTGCCCCCAGGCCACGTTCTCTACGCCGACATCAAGATGGAGAACGGCAAATCCAAGGGCTGCGGGGTGGTGCGGTTCGAGTCCCCCGAGGTGGCGGAGCGGGCGTGCCGCATGATGAACGGGCTGCAGCTGCGCGGCCGCGAGATCGACGTGCGGATCGACCGCAACGCCTGAGCCCGCCCCGCCCCGCCCGGCCCCGCCTTTGTACTCCTGCTGCCCCCTCACCATCTCCTCTGACTGGATGTAAAGCTGTTCGGCCCGACCCGGTTGCTTTCTGGAGTAATTTTAAGTCCTTTTTTTAAACTGAGGGAAGAGCCCCCATTTTACTGGTTTTTTGCATTGGAACTGCCATGTGCACAATCTTTTTTTGTAGTTTGTGGCATCTCGTTGACCTGACAGATGTAAACAGTCTGACTTTGATAATAAATGCAAGTTCAAGATTTCAGTCGCGGCGTGCTTTGCTTAAAATCCCTGCGGGCTCAGCTCAGCAAGCTCCAGTTTGTTAAAAAAAAAATCTGATGTTCCTCCTGGTTTCTGACAGAATTTCCTTCAGGTGCCTCCAGGGGTGCAGGATCTTCCCTCTCCTGTCTCCCACCCACTCCGTGGGCAGTCCCAGCTCAAGGTTTTTCTCCAGTGGCAATGCTGGTTTAAAAAAAAAAAATCTACCCTAGGTCGTGTTGGTGCCGTTGTGAAGAGCTGAGCTGAAAACTGAGTTAAAAACTTCTTTTATTCTCTCCTGTGGGGATGTCTGGCCCGGGCAGGTAAGGGGCAAACACCTGCTGCAGGTGAGAACGGGGAGATTTCTCCTTTTCCCGCAGGAAACGCTGCTAATAACACAAATGGATCGGGTGTGGGGCATGGGGGGGCGCTGGGGGCGGCCCGGGGGGTTCCTGGGGTGACCGGGGAGGGTCCGGACCAGTCCCGGTGGGGCCGGGAGACGTCCAGAGCAGCCCCGGTGGAGTCGGGGAAGGTCCGGGACGGTCCTGGTGGGGCTGGGCCGGTCTCGGTGGTGCCGAGCTGGGTCCGGAGCAGCCCCGGTGAGGTTGGTGAAGGTCCGGGACAGTTCCAGTGAGGCCGGGCTGGGTGCGGGGCAGCCCCTGTGAGGCCGGGAAAGGTCCGGGACAGCCCCGGTGAGACCAGGCCGGGTCCGGACTGGTCTCGGCGGGGCCGGCCCGGGTGCAGAGCAGCAGCCCTGGTGAGGCCGGCCCGGGTGCGGAGCAGCCCCGGGGTTCCCCCCGGTTCCCCCCGGTCCCTCCCGGTCCCTCCCGGTCCCGCCGTTCGCGGCCACGTGGCGCGGGCGGCGCGCGGCAGTGACGTCACGGCGCGGCGCGAAGGTCACGGGGCGCGCGGGGCGATGGCGGCGGCCGGAGGGTGCCGGGTGAGCGGGGCACGGCGGGGACACCGGGACAGGGACCGGGACGGGAGGGGACTGGACCTGCTCGGTCCGACGGGGACAGAGAGCGGGGCCGGAGCCGCCGTTCCCTCGCAGCCCGCAGGGCCCCGGGGCTGCCAGCCCCGGTGGGGACACCCGGCCCTGTGGGACACCCAGTGGGGACACCCGGCCCTGTGGGGACACCCGGCCCTGAGGGAACACCCGGCCCTGAGGGGACACCCAGTGGGGACACCCGGCCCCGGTGGGATCTCCCGGCCTCGGTGGGGACAGCCGGCCCTGTGGGACACCCAGTGGGGACACCCGGCCCTGTGGGACACCCGGCCCTGTGGGACACCCGGCCCGGTGGGGACACCCGGCCCTGAGGGGACACCCGGCCCTGAGGGGACACCCGGCTCGGGGACACCCAGCCCGGCCCCGGTGGGATCACCCGGCCCCGCTCCGTGCTCGCTGCTCCTGCCCGGCCCCTCGGGATGGGGCCCGGGGCCTCCAGCGGGGCCGTGTCCCGGGATCTGGAAGTTCTGAGGCGCCTCCAGCCCAGCCATTCCCGGCTCCCGGGGCTCCCGGGGCCGCCCGTGTCCCGAGCCGCTCCCGGAGCCTCTCTCGGGGCTCCGTTCAGGGCGATTTTCCCGGGAGCGGCGGGGGCTGCACCGGGAGCGTCACCTCGAGCTCCTGCTCTTACCAGGAGGGGCCTGGAGGGTTTTTTGTGCCCGGAGTTAAAGGAGAGGTTCGGGATTCCTGCTCACTTGGTGCCTTTGCTCCGGAGCTGCCCGGGTTCTGTCCCTGAGCTCCTGCCCCGGGGCTCGGTGCTGCTCTTGAGCAAATGCAGATTTTTAGGTGGAATTTCTCCCCTGCTGATTTCTCCCCCTGGTTCTCCCCTGCTGCAAGCCCTGAGCTCAGCGCTGGCCCCTTCCAGAGCTGGAATCTGCAGGTTTGAGCTCCACAGAGGCAGCAGAACCATCCAGGGATTGTTCTGGGATCCTCCAGAGCTGGGAAAAGTTGTGTTTGGAAGAGTTTTCCCAGGAAAATTAATGTGCTTCTCACGTTTCAGCTCCAGGATGGATTTGTGCATCGCTGCTGTCCCAAATGCTGGGAGCTCTTGGATGCTTCCCTGAGCTCCTCCTGTGCTGTTTTCCTTGCAGAAATGTCTCCTCAGTGGCCTGTGGCTCCTCTCCAGGCGTTATCCCATCCCTGCCCTCCCCAGGAGCGCCCTGGACAGGATCAGCAGCCCTGCCCTGGCCCCCCCCCAGGTTGGTCCCACCTGAATTTATTCCATTTCCACCCCAGAGTGTTTTCCCAGGAATTTTGGGGTAACTGAGGTTGGGCAGTTCTGGGCTGGAAATTTCCACTTTTTAAACAGAACTCTGGGAATTTTGGGGTAACTGAGGTTGGGCAGTTCTGGGCTGGGAATTTCCAGTTTTTAAACAGAACTTCAGGAATTTTGGGGTAACTGAGGTTGGGCATTTCTAGGCTGGAAATTTCCACTTTTTAAATGGAATTCTGGGAATTTTGGGGTAACTGAGGCTGGGCAGTTCCAGACTGGAAATTTCCACTTTTTAAACCGAACTCTGGGAATTTTGGGGTGACTGAGGTTGGGCAGTTCCAGGCTGGGAATTTCCAGTTTTTAAATGGAACTCCAGGAATTTTGGGGTAGCTGAGGTTGGGCAGTTCTGGGGTGCAAATTTCCAGTTTTTAAATGGAACTCCAGGAATTTTGGGGTAACTGAGGTTGGGCAGTTCTGGGGTGCAAATTTCCAGTTTTTAAATGGAACTCTGGGAATTTTGGGGTAACTGAGGTTGGGCAGTTCTAGGCTGGAAATTTCCAGTTTTTAAACAGAACTCCAGGAATTTTGGGGTAACTGAGGCTCGGCTTGGAGCACCCTGGGGCAGTGGGAGGTGTCCCTCCCATGGCAGGAACTGGATGGGATTTAAGGTCCTTTCAACCCAATCCATCCCAGAATTCCATGAAATCCGTTGGACTTGTGGCTCTTTGAAGGATCAGCTGCTGCTTTTCCGAGCAGCTCCGTGTTTCCCACACATTCCAAACGTGACCCAGGGCTTCCCTTGGGCTCCCTGACTTTTGACACTTTTGTGTTCTTTGGATGCTGTTGCTGGGATCCCTCCGGGATTCTCCAACATGGAACGCTTTCCTCCAGTCCAGGTGCTCCTCCTCGGGAGGAAGGAAAGGCTTCATCTCAGGTTTTGTGGAGAACATCAAACAGGAATTGGCCAAAAACAAAGAGATGAAGGAAAGCATCAAAAAATTCCGGGACGAGGCCAAGAGGCTGGAGGAGTCGGACGCGCTGCGGGAAGCCAGGAGGAAATATGTGAGTGTTGGAGTGTCCCAGCCCCTGAGCTCTGCCTGCTCTCAGGGAAAGTTTTAATCCACAATTTGAAATTTTAATCATTTTAAACCGTGCAGGAGAAGTTCTGCTTGGCTGGGAGCGCTTGGTGCTAAATGGATGCCTGGGAATGTTTATTTGTTGGAATGTTTTGGGTTTTTTCTCTTTTTTTTTTTTAGTGGGAAGCCTTCCCAGCAGACACTTGGCTGCATTTGTGAGCAGATCAAATAATGAGGCATTAAATTGAGCATCAGATGTTTCTTTTGCATCGTTCAGACAGCTCTGAACATCATTTACAAAGCTGAGCTGCTGCTGCTGACTCAGGCCATGAGCCCCTGAAATGTTGTTTTTTCTGCTCTCAATTCCAGCCTTAATGGGTTGTGCTCCATCCAAGCTGGGTTTGAGTGGTTTCTGTCTCTTGATTGATGTTCTTTTCCCCCAGAAAACCATTGAATCTGAAACAGTGAAGACCTCAGAAGTGATTAAAAAGAAACTTGAAGAAATAACAGGGACGGTCAAAGAGGTAAAAGGATTTTTCCTCAGGGCAGCTCTGCTGACGTTGGGCTCTGGTGGGGCTGGAATTGTCATTGTTGGTGGCAGCTGCTGCTGTCCCAGAGGAGATTCAGACCCTGGAGCTTTTAAAAGCAGAGGCATTGAGAAAATAATGGATTGAGTGTGGTCAGAGGAGAGCCGGGCAGGGATTCCTCTGGGATTTGGAGAACAGACAGACCCCACCTGCAGCCCTGGGAGCCCAAAATAAGGACCTGGAGCTGCTGGAGAGTCCAGAGGAGCCCACGGAGCTGCTCCAGGGCTGGAGCCCCTCTGGGGAGAGCTGGGGGTGCTCAGCTGGAGAGGAGAAGCTCCAGGGAGAGCTCAGAGCCCTGCCAGGACCTGAAGGGGCTCCAGGAGAGCTCAGAGCCCTGGCAGGGCCTGAAGGAGCTCCAGGGGAGCTCAGAGCCCTTCCAGGGCCTGAAGGGGCTCCAGGAGAGCTCAGAGCCCTTCCAGGGCCTGAAGGGGCTCCAGGAGAGCTCAGAGCCCTGGCAGGGCCTGAAGGAGCTCCAGGGAGAGCTCAGAGCCCCTGCCAGGGCCCAGAGGAGCTCCAGGGAGAGCTCAGAGCCCTGGCAGGACCTGGAGGAGCTCAGGGAGAGCTCAGAGCCCTTCCAGGGCCCAGAGGAGCTCCAGGAGAGCTCAGAGCCCTGCCAGGGCCTGAAGGAGCTCCAGGAGAGCTCAGAGCCCTGCCAGGACCTGAAGGGGCTCTAGGAGAGCTCAGAGCCCTTCCAGGACCTGGAGGGGCTCCAGAGGGGCTGGAGCTGCCATGACCTCTCCCTGTTTCCCTTGCAGAGCCTGGACGAGGTCAGCAGGAGTGACCTGGGCAGGAAGATCAAGGAGGGCGTGGAGGAAGCGGCCAAAACAGCCAAACAATCGGCAGAGTCGGTGACCAGGGGAGGGGAGAAGCTGGGCAGGACTGCAGCCTTCAAAGCCATCTCCCAGGTACGGAGCCCTGAGCCTGGGACGGGCTGGGCTGGGCTGAAAACCACTGAGAGACTTCAAGTGGGAAATAGGATTTAATAAGAGGAAAGGAAAAGAAGTAAAGTAAAGTAAAATAAAGTAAAGTAAAGTAAAATAAAGTAAAATAAAGTAAAGTAAAATGAAATAAAGTAAAGTAAAATAAAATAAAATAAAATTAAGTAATAGAAAATAAAAAAAGTAAAATAAAATAAAATGAAGTAAAATAAAATAAAGTAAAATGAAGTAAAATGAAATAAAATAAAGTAAAATAAAGTAAAGTAAAATGAAATAAAGTAAAATAAAATAAAATAAAATAAAATTAAGTAAAATGAAGTAAAATGAAATAAAATAAAGTAAAATAAAGTAAAGTAAAATGAAGTAAAATGAAGTAAAATGAAATAAAATAAAGTAAAATAAAGTAAAGTAAAATGAAGTAAAATGAAATAAAATAAAGTAAAGTAAAGTAAAATGAAGTAAAGTAAAATAAAATAAATTAAAATAAAATACAATAAAATAAAGTAAAATAAATGCAATAGTACAAAAACCACTGACAGTCAGAACACAACCTGCCCCCTGTCAGTCAGGGTGCTGTAGCAGTGCACATGAAATGCTCTTGTCACATCCTGTACACACACTTGCACTGATCCTGTAGAAAGCTCTGGCAGCTCTTGTCCTCTGGGAGTGCAGTGGGTCAGGGCTCCCTGTGCTGTCCCAAATCCCGGATTTATCCAGGTGGGAATGCTTGGCTCCTCCCCCTGGGCTGATCTCATTCTCTGAGCCCTGCAGGGGCTCCTCGATGGCCCATGAACCAGAGACAGCTCCAGAGGGAGTTATCCATGAGCCATGGGCACTGCTGGGACATGGACAGGGGATAATTAATTAATGCCCATGGACAGGAGATCATTAATGCCCATGAACAGGAGATCATTAATGCCCATGGACAGGAGATCATTAATGCCCATGGACAGGAGATCATTAATGCCCATGGACAGGAGATCATTAATTAATGCCCATGGACAGGAGATCATTAATGTCCATGAACAGGAGATCATTAATTAATGCCCATGGACAGGAGATCATTAATTAATGTCCATGAACAGGAGATCATTAATGCCCATGGACAGGAGATCATTAATTAGTTCTCATGAACAGGAGATCATTAATGCCCATGGACAGGAGATCATTAATTAATGCCCATGGACAGGAGATCATTAATTAATGCCCATGGACAGGAGATCATTAATGCCCATGGACAGGAGATCATTAATTAATGCCCATGGACAGGAGATCATTAATTAATGTCCATGAACAGGAGATCATTAATGCCCATGGACAGGAGATCATTAATGCCCATGGACAGGACAGAAGGGAAGCACTGCCCCAGCTGGTTCCAGCAGCTCATGGGGATGGGGATGGGGATGGAATACATTGGGATGGAATACTTTGGGATGGAATACATGGAATACATTGGGGTGGAATACATGGAATACATTGGGATGGAATACATGGAATACATGGAATACTTTGGGATGGAATACATGGAATACATTGGGATGGAATACACTGGGATGGAATACATTGGGATGGAATACATGGAATACATTGGGATGGAATATATTGGGATGGAATACATGGAATACACTGGGATGGAATACATGGAATACTTTGGGATGGAATACATTGGGCACATCTTACACTGTAACCCAGGATGGGGCTCCATGGGGAGCAGCAGCAGCAGCTCCCCCAGGCAGCCCCAGGCTGCTGCTGCTGCTGGAGGAAATGCCTCTCTCCAGTGAGGTTTTACCTTCCTTAAATCCCACTTTTTGCAGGAAATATGGAAAATATCCCACGTTTTGTTGTCAAGCTGTGGCTCCCCCATCCCTGGGAGTGCCCAGGGCTTTTTGCTCTCCCAAACCATCACAGGAAGGATTTTCAGCTCCTGGGATAAATAAATCCACACTGACAGGGTTTGTTTTCCTTGCAGGGAGTAGAAAGTGTTAAGAAGGAGATAGATGAGAGTGTTTTGGGACAGACTGGGCCCTACAGACGCCCGGAGCGGCTCCGGAAGCGCACGGAATATTCCGGAGAGAGGATTAAAGAGCAGCGAGTGTTTGAAGCCAATGAGTACGTGGGGGATCCTCTGGGGAGGGGGGATATTTCCCTGTGTGATTTGATGGAAAAGTTCAGAACAGGTTCAGGGATTCAAATCCAGGAGCTGTGGGCTGGGAGCAGCGGGGCCTGGGGCACATTCCCAGCAGGAATGGCTGATCCCAAATCTTCCTGTGGTAAAATGGGAAACCTCAAACTCTAAACTTCAAATTTAATGTTCAGAGGTGAAATTCTGAGCTGAATTTTGTGTTCAGTTCTAACTTCTTGCTGCTGGCTGAGGCTGGCCAGGACCAAGGCTGAGCTCCTTTTTTTCTGGGCTGCTTTGCTCCTCTGTGTCGATTTTTAATTTGTCTGGTGCTTTATTTATCTGCAGTTTTGTTTATCTAATGTTTTATTTAGCTGGGTTTTTTATTTGTCTGGTGTTTTCATTTATCTGGTGGATCATTTATGGGGCTATCATTTATGGGCCTACAATTTATTCTATAATTTATGAGGGCCATAATTTATCTTGTAATTGAACTCATCATTCCCGTGCTGCCTCAGCCTCAGCGATGCCAAGTGCTGCAGGGATGTTCCCCGGGGTGCTGTCTGTATTTGTTAGCAGTTCATTTTTCCCAAATATCCATGTTTTATCCCTGTTTCCTGCCCTCTCTAGGGAGGCCATGGGCATGGTGCTGCATAAAGACTCCAAGTGGTACCAGCAGTGGAAAGATTTCAAGGACAACAACGTGGTGTTCAACAGTGAGTGAGAACATTCCCAGCCCTGCTCCCAGCCCAACAGGATGCAGAATTCAAATTCCCACCTTTCCCTGTGGACTGGTACTGCCTTGGGAAGGCTGACCTGAAACAGGGGCTGGACAGAGCTAAAAAATAAACCAGGGATTTATTAAAACCCTCCAGGATCCACCCTGGGCAGGACAGGAGCCTGAGCAGGGCTGCACCCAGGGTGGGCTGGGAGTGCTCACAAAACGGCTGAGCAGTCACCAGATTTTGTATTTTTATAAATTATACATTTTTATAAACTTTTACATTTTGATAAGTTTTGGTCCATTTGCATATTGGGGTTTAATTGTCCAATCCCAGCCCCAGGCTGTGAGCTCCCATCCTTGTTCCTCCCCTCAGCCCACCCTTGTTTGTGCTGTTGGGCTGAAAGTTGTCCTTGGTGTGCAGCAGAAATGGATTTGGTTTGTGTCCCTGCTCCCTGGAGAGAGCTTAATATGGCAATTAATATGGCAATTAATATGGCACTTAATATGGCAATTAATATGGCACCTAATATGGCAATTAATATGGCATTTAATATGGCACTTAATATGGCACTTAATATGGCACTTAATATGGCAATTAATATGGCAACATAACACTTAATATGGCACTTAATATGGCACTTAATATGGTAATTAATATGGCACTTAATATGGCACTTATTAATATGGCAATTAATATGGCAATTAATATGGCACCTAATATGGCACTTAATATGGCAACATAACACTTAATATGGCAATTAATATGACACTTAATATGGCAATTAATATGGCAATTAATATGGCAACATGACACTTAATATGGCACTTAATATGGCACTTAAATGAGGCTCAGAACTGCATCCCTAGGCAGCACAGAAATATAAATATAATATATATAATATATATATTAAATATAAATATAATATATATAATATATATATATAAATATAATATAAATATAATGTATATTAAATATAATATAGATATAATGTATATTAAATATAATATAAATCTGAAAATGCAGATATCATCTGAGATTGTTTCTGGTGAAAATGCTTTGAATGCAGTCCCAGAATCCCAGAATTTAGCTTGGAAAAGCTCTCCAGGACCATCGAGTGCAGCCCGTCCCTGATCCCCACCTTGGCACCCCCAGGGATGGAGACTCCACTGCCCAAAATGAGCCCAATCCTCAATTTCCTCGTTCCATTGGATAAATCCCCTTGCCAGAGGTGTTAAATCTGAGTGTGAGCAGAGGGAGAGGTGCTGAGAGATCAGAACGCTGCAGGAAAATGGGGAGAAAAAGAAAAACAGGGAAAAAAATGGGGAGAAAAATGGGGAATAAAACGGGGAGAAAAACAGGGAAAAAATGAGGAGTAAAATGGGGAGAAAAATGGGGAGAAAAATAGGGAGAAAAAGGGAAACAGGGAAAAAATGGGGAGAAAAATGGGGAATAAAATGGGGAGAAAAACAGGGAGAAAAATGGGGAATAAAATGGGAAGAAAAATGGGGAATAAAATGGGGAGAAAAAATAGGGAGAAAAAGAAAAACAGGGAAAAAAATGGGGAGTAAAATGGGGAGAAAAATAGGGAATAAAATGGGGAGAAAAAATGGGGAATAAAATGCGGAGAAGAACAGGGAGAAAAATGGGGAGAAAAACAAGCAGAAAAAGAAAAATGGGATAAAATGGGGAGTAAATTGGGGAGAAAAATGGGGAATAAAATGGGGAAAGAAAGTGCAGAGAAAACTGGGGAGAAAAATAAAAACAGGGAAAAAAATGGGGAGAAAAACGAGGAATAAAATGGGGACAAAACCAACTCGCAGCCGGTGCCCGGTACCGCCCAAAGGGATTGAGGACACCTCGGATCCTGCAGGTTTTCCCCTGGTTTTGGGGTGATCTGGGAAGGGCTCTGAGCTCTCTGTTCCCCTGCAGGGTTCTTTGAGATGAAGATGAAATACGACGAGAGCGACAACGCCTTCATCCGAGCGTCGCGCGCCGTCACCGACCGCGTCACCGACCTCATCGGTACCGGGACATCCCCGGGGCTGCCCTGCCCTGCCCCGTGTCCTTTGGGAGCTTTGGAGAAAGGGAAATGTGTAACAGAGGTTGGGAAGGTGTAAGAGAGGTGTGACAGCAGTTGGGTTCAGGTGGTGTTGACGTGATGTAGCTGAAAACCGAGAGAGTCTTTTTGTTTTTCCGGATATTTAAGTGTTAATTCCAGCAGGGTGAAGTTTTTTGTAGGTGTGGCATAAATGTTTTAATTCGTGATGTTGAACTAAAAGCTTTGGTCATGTCTGGATTTTCATTAGCAGTATTGGATTATTAATTATAATCCAATTATTAATGACGTCATCAAGGAGGTGACTGAGATGTGTGTGGGGCTCAGCACTGGCACAGCCCCTGCCTGTGCTGCTGTTGTGGGACATGAGAGAAAGATGAGAACTAAAATATTTCAGAAGGCAAAGAGCACAGAAAAAACTTTATTGGCTAATTCTTGCTACTTTTTATAAGGTGTTCTGATACAGACTTAACAGGATTGGTGAATAGAACAACACCTCCTAATCCCATTGGTTAAACTGGAGAAACAGCAGAACACCACCTGAGAAAGATTGTTTGGAGAAAGAATTGTTGTTCACCAAGATTGTTTGGAGAAAGAATTGTTGTTCACCAAGATTGTTTGGAGAAAGAATTGTTGTTCACCAAGGTTGTTTGGAGAAAGGAGAATTGTTGTTCACCAAGATTGTTTGGAGAAAGGAGAATTGTTTTCCAAAGTTGTTTTGAGAAAGGATAATTGTTTGCCAAGATTGTTTTGAGAAAGGAGAGCTGTTTTCCAAGGTTGTTTGGAGAAAGAATTGTTGTTTGCAAAGATTGTTTTGAGAAAGAATAATTGTTCGCCAAGGTTGTTTTGAGAAAGGATAATTGTTTGCCAAGGTTGTTTTGAGAAAGGAGAGTTGTTTGCCAAGGTTGTTTTGAGAAGAAGTTCCCTTGAGAAGTTTTCCCTTGGAAAAGTCAGCAGGTGCCAGCAGGGTGAGATCTCTGAGCCCCAGCGATGTCAGGTCCATGAGCTGTCACACTGGGACATGAAATGAACACGCAGTCCCACGCTGAGGGGTCTAAGGCTAAAGAGAGATTTATTTACACATTTTAGAATTTATAGGGGTTTTTGGAGGGTGAAATCCCACCTCCCAATGGTCACATTCTCAGCCTGTCAATTTTCTCCTCCTCTAAGAAGGAACATAAACCACTGGGTGTTTCCATTAAAGTGTGTGAGAACTCCACTGTAAAAATTACAAACATCAGATATTTGATGTGATAAATCCTTTCTGATAACTCCACTGTAAAAATTACAAACATCAGATATTCTGATGTGATACATCATTTTTGATGTAAAAAACATCAGAAGGGCTTTAAAAACCAGCTGACACCATGCTGCCAGCCCTGGGCACGCTCCAGCATCTCCAGGGATCCTTGTTGGGGTGAGGGAGGAGGAGAACCCCTGGGTCCATCTCAGCTGAGGCTCCATTGGAGGTGCCTTTCCTGCTGTCCCTTTGCTGTGGTTCCAGCACGCCCTGGCTGTGTTTGCAGGGGGATTGTTCTCCAAGACAGAGATGTCCGAGGTGCTGACCGAGATCCTCAGGGTGGATCCCTCCTTCGACAAGGATCGCTTCCTGAAGCAGTGTGAGCGGGACATCATCCCCAACGTGCTGGAGGTGACCCTGCCCTGCCTCCCCTCGTCCTTCCCTTCATTATCCCATGGGAAATGGTTTGGTTTTACTTCTCCATTGTTCTTGGTTTGACTTTTCCGTTGTTTTTGTTTTGACTTTTCTGTTGTTTTTGTTTTTCTTTTCCGTTGTTTTTGTTTTTCTTTTCCGTTGTTTTTGTTTTTCCTTTTCCGTTGTTTTTGTTTTTCCTTTTCCATTGTTTATCCTTTTCCGTTGTTTTTGTTTTGCCTTTTCTGTTGTTTTTGTTTTTCTTTTCCGTTGTTTTTGTTTTTCTTTTCCATTGTGTTTGTTTTTCCTTTTCCATTGTTTTTCCTTTTCCATTGTTTTTGTTTTTCCTTTTCCGTTGTTTTTCCTTTTCCATTGTTTTTGTTTTCCCTTTTCCATTGTTTTTTCCCTTTTCCATTGTTTTTGTTTTCCCTTTTCCATTGTTTTTGTTTTCCCTTTTCCATTGTTTTCCCTTTTCCGTTGTTTTTGTTTTCACTTTTCCGTTGTTTTCGTTTTTCCTTTTCCATAAAATCCAAAGCTGGGGCAGGATTTGTTTCTCCAGCTTTGCACAGAACCCTTGGGACAGGGTTGGATCCAGGTTTAGGTTGAAGGCCTGGGGTAACAAATGATTGTTCTGGGCTGGGAACAGCAAACGAGGAGGGGTCAGAGGGAAGGGGTGAGGGAGGGAATTTGGGATTGCTCCTGGGCTCTGATCCCAGATTTGGGAAGAGCTTCCTGAATTTAGGCTGTGCCAGTTCTGGGGTCATGCAGGTGTCTGGGATTTGAGGTTTTTGGGGTTCAGGGTGATGAGAGGTGTGAGGTAAATGGATGTGGATGGAAGTCATTCCCTGTCCCTGCAGCAGGAATGACAGAGGGAATTTGGGATTAAAACAGAGCAGGAATTGTTCTGGGAGCCTCAGGAGAGAAACTGAGGCTTGGATAACCAAACCTGGGATTCTCCTGTTCCTTCTGTGCCCTGAATTTCTCAGTGTGGAAAATCTCAGCTCTGCTCCCGTTTGGTGCCCGGATTTCTGAGCTCTGCTCTGCTCCTGTTTGGTGCCAGGATTTCTGAGCTCTGCCCCTCTTTGGTGCCAGGATTTCTGAGCTCTGCTCCCGTTTGGTGCCAGGATTTCTGAGCTCTGCCCCTGTTTGGTGCCAGGATTTCTGAGCCCTGCTCCTGTTTAGTGCCAGGATTTCTGAGCTCTGCTCCTGTTTGGTGCCCGGATTTCTGAGCTCTGCTCTGCTCCCGTTTGGTGCCAGGATTTCTGAGCCCTGCTCCCGTTTGGTGCCCGGATTTCTGAGCTCTGCTCTGCTCCCGTTTGGTGCCAGGATTTCTGAGCCCTGCTCCCGTTTGGTGCCAGGATTTCTGAGCTCTGCTCCCGTTTGGTGCCAGGATTTCTGAGCTCTGCTCCTGTTTGGTGCCAGGATTTCTGAGTTCTGCTCTGCTCCTGTTTGGTGCCAGGATTTCTGAGCCCTGCTGGCTCCCTGGCAGGTGGAACAGGAAGATTTAACGGGAAGGTTGAGCTGGAAGCTTTATGAAAGTTTAATTATCCAAAGCTTTATGTCCCTTGGCCTCAGCTCCTGTGTTTTTATAGAAATCCCTTTGGCTGTTCCCCTTGGCAGCTCCACTTTCCCCCCAGAGTCCCACAAAATTTGGGATTTAA
This sequence comes from Acrocephalus scirpaceus scirpaceus, assembly GCA_910950805.1. Classification (NCBI taxonomy): domain Eukaryota; kingdom Metazoa; phylum Chordata; class Aves; order Passeriformes; family Sylviidae; genus Acrocephalus; species Acrocephalus scirpaceus. Next base: position 416,851 of record OU383800.1, on the reverse strand, counting down.
GGGGTTCTGCTGCTGGAGGGGCTGACTGGCCCCACTTTGATATAGGAGGAGCTTTAAAATTGTGAAAAACGAGGTTCACTTCCTTGGGAAAATTCAGAAGTTTCATTAAAAAATACAAAAAGAAAAGAAACAATGAGGAGAGACAAAAACAAAATTCATTTTTTTGGCCAAGGGTGCCTGGCACAGAACCAGCACACTTTTAACAAAGAGTTTATTCTTTAAAAACATCAGCCTGTTGCATATTTAAAACTTCACCTGCATGATTCAAACATTCCTTTGGAGTGGGAATTTTTTTGTTTAATTTCAACTCCCCACCCCAACCATTTTATGTGACAGATTCATCTTTGGGTGGCTCCATTCTGTCTGACACAGGTCTGTAAATTCTTCTCTTGGTCATTTTTATTTGGACAAGATATTTGATAACAGAAGTTTCATCTCTTTTTAGTCAGCAATCTTCATGCAGGAAAAAAAAAAACATTCTTCTAAGTTACAATCATAAAAAAATATTCATCACATTTCTAACTTCTATTAATTAAAGAAAATACAGCACAATCTTTTTACTTTATACATACAATATTTATTTTGATATTTGTGAAAAGCCAACTCTGTGCAATGCATTTATAACAAAATGTTATAACAATGTTAAAACAATGTTAAAGCAATGTTAAAATGTTAAAACAATGTTTAAAATGTTAAAGCAATGTTAAAGATGTTAAAACAATGTTAAAAATGTTAAAACAATGTTAAAGATGTTAAAGCAATGTTAAAATGTTAAAACAATGTTAAAAATGTTAACATTTCTGTCTGATTCCCTCCTCAGGCTCTGATCTCCGGGGAGCTCGACATCCTCAAGGATTGGTGCTATGAGGCCGTGAGTGAAACTCCCAGAAATCCTCCCCAAAGTTTGGGATTCTCCCTGAAAATGGGATTGTTTGGAGGGGTTGGAGTTCAGGGGGAGCCTTTCCTGACACTGTTGATGGGTTTTTATTGGGGTCTTCATTCCTCCAAAATAATTCTGCTGTAAACCCCAAAATTATTCTGTAAACCCCAAAATAATTCTGCTGTAAAACCCAAAATAATTCTGTAAACCCCAAAATAATTCTGCTGTAAACCCCAAAATAATTCTGTAAACCCCAAAATATTCTGCTGTAAACCCCAAAATAATTCTGCTGTAAACCCCAAAATTATTGTGCTCCTCTGTCCAGGAGCTGAATTTCTCCAGGTGAATTCCCTGTGCTGTTCCCCACCACCAGAGGGCTGGGAGAGCCATTTTTGGTTTTTAATTTAATAAACCCTGAAGAGGAATTTTTATAGCAATAACCCAGTTATTATAAAAGCAAAGGCTCTTCCCTGCTTCCAGCAGCCTTGGGAATGACACCTTGGATTGCTCTGCAGGGAAACTGAGACCAAACCCAAACATTCCCAAGGCAGCTGGGATTGGAAATGAAACTCCTGAGTCAAGAATGATCAGGGGAGGAAATGGGAATCCTATCCCTGAGAATCCAGGGGATAAAATCTCCTATGGATCCCAGGGGTGCTGAGGTGGGAATTCTGCTCTCTGAACTCTGTTTTCCTTTGCTTTTCCCTTCTTTTCTCTTCTTTTCTCTTCTTTTCTCTTCTTTTCCCTTCTTTTCCCTTCTTTTCTCTTCTTTTCCCTTCTTTTCCCTGCTTTCCCTGCTTTTCCCTGCTTTTCCCTGCTTTTCCCTGCTTTTCCTTGCTTTTCCTTGCTTTTCCTGCTTTTCCCTGCTTTTCTCTGTTTTTCCCTATTTTCCCCTGCCTTTCCTGCTTTTCCCCTGCCTTTCCTGCTTTTCCTTTGCTTTTCCTGCTTTTCCCTGTTTTTCCTGCCTTTCCCTCCTTTTCCCTGCTTTTCCCTGCTTTTCCTTGCTTTTCCTGCTTTTCCTGCTTTTCCTTTCCTTTCCCTCAGTTCTCAGGTCCTCCCATTCTGCCCAGGAAAAATGGGATTTTTAGTGGGAGTTGGGTGAATCCCAAAGCAATCTCTGCAGTTCTTTGATCCCTTCCTTCAGCACATTTACAAAAAATGTGACTCTTTTCCTCGTGGTTTATTTTATTTTTTGGTGCCTCTCTCCAAGCAAAAATTCCCTTTTTTGGGGGGGTTTTTTTGGGTTTTTTTTGGTTTTTTTTTTCCTGTTTGTTTTTTGGTGGTGACAGAAGAATTGCAAACAGTTCCCAACCCCGGTGTGTTGATCCCTCAGACCTACAGCCAGCTGGCCCATCCCATCCAGCAGGCCAAGGCCCTGGGGCTGCAGTTCCACTCCAGGATCCTGGACATCGACAACGTCGACGTGAGTTCCCTGCTCGGGGTTCCTCATTATGGGGAGGAGTTCCATAAAAACTCAGGGATTTTTAGGAGCAGGAGGATTGGGAGAATCCTCCAGGAACATCAAATCCAACCTGCTCTGCTCTCCCTGCGGGGTTTGAACTCTGGGGTTTGGCATTTCTGCTGCCAGAGGGAAAATCCCATTGCTGGAGGGAAAATCCCATTGGTGGAGGGGAAATCCCAATCCTGGAAAGGAAAATCCCATTGGTGGAGGAGAAATCCCATTGGTGGGAGGGAAAATCCCATTGGTGGAAGAGAAATCCCACTCCTGGAAGGGAAATCCCATTGGTGGGAGGGAAATCCCATTGGTGGGAGGGAAATCCCATTGGTGGGAGGGAAATCCCATGGCTGGAAGGGAAATCCCATTGCTGGGAGGGAAATCCCATTGCTGGGAGGGAAATCCCATTGGTGGAAGGGAAAATCCCATTGGTGGGAGGGAAATCCCATTGTTGGGAGGGAAATCCCAATCCTGGAACGGAAATCCCATTGGTGGAAAAGAAATTCCATTGCTGGAAGGGAAATCCCATTCTGGAAAAGAAATCCCATTGCTGGAAGGGAAAATTCCACTCCTGGAAGGGAAATCCCATTGGTGGAAGGGAAATCCCAATCCTGGAAGGGAAATCCCATTGCAGGAAGGGAAATCCCACTCCTGGGAGGGAAATCCCATTGGTGGGAGGGAAATCCCACTCCTGGAATATAGGATCCCATTGCAGGAAGGAAATCCCCCTGCTGGGAGGGAAAATCCCATTGCAGAAAGGGAAATCCCACTCCTGGAATAAGGATCCCATTGCAGGAAGGAAATCCCCCTGCTGGGCACTGATCTCCCCTGCTCCTCCTGCAGTCCCACAGACAGCTGGCTGCTCTGGGATTATTGGCAGCACCCAAAATATTTTGGAAATGGGGCTGGGGTTGGGTTTGGGGTGAAACCCTGGTTTTTTTGGGGTGGTTTTTATTGGAGCTGCAGGAGCACAGGGAGCCGATTCCCTCTGGGAACAGGAAAATGTCCCCTAAAAATAAATTCCTTCCTTTGTGCCACGGCCCAGCCTCCTGCCTGTGCTGCTTCCTTTAGTAGGGATAAAACAGAAGTTTTGGGAACGTTTTTAAAAGAGGAAAAAGAAAAAATCCCTTTGTCCTCCTTGCCTGTGATTTCCTTTGGGGGCAGGAATTCCAGAGCAGCAGCAGAACATCCCATGGATCCTGCATTCCCAAAAAGGGATTTTTATTTTTATAAAATTATAAAAATATAATTTTAATATATTTTAAAATATATAATTTTTAAATATTATAATATCTATAATATATATAATATATAATTTATAATATATAATATATATTATATATTATTATATTAAATATTAATTTAATTTAATTTATATTATTATTTTATTTATTTATTATTTATCATTATTTATTATTTATTAATTAAAATAATAAATTTATTGTTTATTATTTTAATTAATGATATTAATTTAATATAATATTATATATTATTATATTAAATATTAATAATTAAATATAAATATATATCAAATATAATATATATGATATATTATATATTATATTATATATATTATATATATAAAATATTTTATATATATATATATAAAAAATAAAAAAATATATATATATAGCAATAGGCAGCAAGAGAATCCTGGGGTTTTCAAAGAAAATGAAAAAAATCAGAATTTCCACTGCTCTTTTTGCATTGCAGTGAATAAAATCTTTAAATATTTCATGGGATGGTTTGGGAACAGAGGGAAAAGTCCTGGAATAGAGGGAAAAGTCCTGGAACAGAGGGAAAAGTCCTGGAACAGAGGGAAAAGTCCTGGAACAGAGGGAAAAGTCCTGGCAAACAAAAGGTTCAAAGGGTTCCCACCTTGCAGTGCCTCTGGAGCCGTTTTTGGTTCAGAGCAACTTCCTGGCAAAAACGGAGCTCAAAGCAGGAGAAAAGCTGGGTTTGATCCTGGTGGGTCCCTTCCAGCTCAGGATGTTCTGACTGCAGCTTTTCCTGCAGAGAATTCCGTTGTTTTGGTGTCCTGGATTTTACTGGAACTGGGAATATCGGAGCAGAGCTCCTTCCCATTCCAGGTCTGGGGGCTTGGGAAAGGAACGGAAAAATTCACAAAATAACAGAAAAATTCACACCAGGCTTTGGGAAATAATGGAAAAAATCATAACAGACAATGGAAAATAATGGAAAAATTCACAAAATAATGGAAAATTCACAAAATAACGGAAAAATTCACAAAATAATGGAAAAATTCACACCAGGCTTTGGGAAATAATGGAAAAATTCACATCATTTTGGGGAAAGCTTTGAAGTCCAGGTTCCCAGGCAGTTTTTACCTGGAAGTTTTTTGGGAAGCAGCTTTTCCATAATATCTGAGTGCTGGAATTGATGGGACTGAGCAGCCGGGGGGGCTCTGGGGGCTCTGGGGGCTCTGGGGGCTCTGTCCCTGATCCCACAGGAATATTTCCATGGAATTCCCTGTCCCTGCAGCTGCCCATGGGGAGGGGAGGCTCTGTGGGCTCTGGGGGCTCTGTCCCCCATCCCACAGGAATATTTCCATGGAATTCCCTGTCCATGGGGAGGGGGGGCTCTGGGGGCTCTGGGGGCTCTGTGGGCTCTGTGGGCTCTGGGGGCTCTGTTCCCCCATCCCACAGGAATATTTCCATGGAATTCCCTGTCCATGGGGCTCTGGGGGCTCTGGGGGCTCTGGGGGCTCTGGGGGCTCTGTCCCCAATCCCACAGGAATATTTCCATGGAATTCTCTGTCCCTGCAGCTGGCCATGGGGAAGATGATGGAGCAGGGCCCCGTGCTGATCATCACCTTCCAGGCACAGGTGGTGATGGTGATCAAGAACCACAAAGGGGAGGTGGTGGAAGGGGACCCGGTGAGTGGGGACAGCCCTGGGGGCTGGGACAGGTTTGGGGTTTGGGACAGGTTTGGGGTTTGGGACACCCTTGGGGTCAGGGACACCCTTGGGGTCAGGGACACCCTTGGGGTCTGGGACACTTTGGGGGCTGGACAGGTTTGGGGGCTGGGACACCTTTGGGGTCTGGGACACTTTGGGGGCTGGGACAGGTTTGGGGGCTGGGACACCTTTGGGGTCTGGGACACTTTGGGGGCTGGGACACTTTGGGGGCGGGACAGGTTTGGGGTCTGGGACATGTTGGGGGTCAGGGACAGTTTTGGGGTCAGGGATATGTTTGGGGTCTGGGACAGGTTTGGGGTGAGGGACACATCTGGGATCTGGGACATCTTTGAGATCTGAGACACCTTTGGGGTCTGGGACACCTTTGGGGTCTGGGATATGTTTGGGGTCTGGGACAGGTTTGGGGTCAGGGACACCTTTGGGATCAGTGACACATTTGGGGTCTGGAACACCTTTGGGATCTGAGACACTTTTGGGGTCTGGGACACTTTTGGGATCTGGACATGTTTGGGGTTAGGGACAGGTTTGGGGTCTGGAACACCTTTGGGATCTGGGACAGGATTGGGGTCAGGGTCAACTTTGAGGCCTGGAGCACTTTTGGGGTCTGGGCCACCTTTGGGGTCAGGGACACCTTTGGGGTCTGGGCCACCTTTGGGGTCAGGGACACCTTTAGGGTCTGGCCACGTTTGGGATCTCTCCCTGCAGCTCCATCCCATTCCCAGCTCCCCCTGCTGGGTTTTCCTCCCCGTTTCCTCAGAGCCCTCTGGCAAACAGGGTGGGAGCAGAATTGAGTCACTGGATGAAAAAAAACCCCAAATCCCCATTTTTAGCTCCCCACATGACACAAATAACGCCTGAATCCCATGGAAATCCCACAGGGAACGCCCCCAGCTCGGGCTGTGTGTGCTTCCCTCTGCACAAATCCCAAATCCCTGCCACCTCCCGGGCTCTGATCCCGAGCTGGGCCTGGCCCGTGGAATTCCCTGCTCCCAGAATTTGTGGCAGCAGCTGGAGGAGCTTCCTGGAGCCCCAAAATTCCCGGGGAATATTCCCAGGTTTCTCTCTCAGCCTGGCCTGTGCTTCAGTGGCTTCGTGGCACCTCCTGGGGACACGGGGACAGGGCTGGAGCTGCCATTCCCAGCACGATTTCCTTGGGATTAATGCAGGCGTTTAACAGATATTTAATAGATATTTAACAGATATTTAACAGATATTTACCAAATATTTAACAGATATTTAACAGATATTTAATAGATATTTAACAAATATTGGCTTTTGCAACCCTGGGCTGGAAAAATGGGATTGGGATTCATTTGAGTGATGGGGCCCATCACAGGCAGGGCAGGAGGAGCTGATCCAGTGATCCCTGTGCTCAGTTCCTGCATTCCTGGGGGATCAATATTGATGGGATCATTGAACAGGATCTCCAGGCCTGCTAGGGGATCAATATTGATGGGATCATTGAACAGGATCTCCAGGGCTGCTGGGAGATCAATATTGATGGGATCAGAGGCGTTAAAATTCCCCAGGGGAGCCCAAAGCTGAGCTGGGATCAGGGCTGGGGCTGGGGTGGAGCTGCTGGGGCACTGCTGGGGTGTGGAACATGGGGAGTTGGGGATGTGGAACATGGGGAGCTCTGGGGAGAGGGAGCTGCAAACCCCCGGGATGGCGGGGTGGGAAGGGGCTGGAAGGTGCCTGATGGCCAGGGCAGTGTGTCCCTGTCCCCGTGTCCCTGTCCCCGTGTCCCTGACACTGTCCCTGTGTCCCTGTTCCTCTGTCCCTGACGCTGTCCCTGTGTCCCTGTCCCCGTGTCCCTGTCCCTGTCCCTGTGTCCCTGTCCCTGACCCCGTGTCTGTGTCCCTGTCCCCGTGTCCCTGTCCCCGTGTCCCTGTCCCCGACCCCCTGTCCCTGTCTCTGTGTCCCTGTCCTTGACCCTGTGTCCCCGACCCGTGTCCCTGTCCCTGTCCCTGACCCCCTGTCCCTGACTCCATGTCCCTGTCCCCATCCCTGTCCCTGTTCCTGTCCCCATCCCTGACCGTGTCCCTGTCCCCGTGTCCCCATCCCTGTCCCCATCCCTGACCGTGTCCCTGTCTCTGTGTCCCCATCCCCGTCCCCATCCCTGTCCCTGTCCCCATCCCTGTCCCTGTCCCCATCCCTGTCCCTGTCCCCATCCCTGTCCCTGACCATGTCCCTGTCCCCATCCCCATCCCTGTCCCCATCCCTGTCCCCGTCCCTGTCCCCATCCCTGTCCCCATCCCCATCCCTGTCCCCATCCCTGTCCCTGTCCCTGTCCCCGTGTCCCTGTCCCCATCCCTGTCCCCATTCCTGTCCCCATCCCTGTCCCCGTCCCTGACCGTGTCCCACCCCTCAGGACAAGGTGCTGCGGATGCTCTACGTGTGGGCGCTGTGCCGGGACCAGGACGAGCTCAACCCCTACATGGCCTGGAGGCTGCTGGACATTTCCTCCTCCAGCACGGAGCAGGTGCTGTGAGGGGGGCTGGAGCCCTCGGGGAGCAGCTGCAGCCTGGAACTCACCTGGGGAGCAGCACCCGGGGGAGCAGCACCCAGGGGAGCAGCACCCAGGGGAGCAGCCCGGGCTGGGCATTTTGGGACAGCTCCTGGTCATCATCCCAGCCCCTGAGGAATGGGGGTGGCTGGGACGAGCAGCTGCTGGTGCTGCTGTATCCTCGTGGTGCCTCATGGAGGCTCCTGGGCAATGCCAGGCAGCTGGGAACACCCTGGGATCTCATTCCCAGCTCTGGGAATCCCCTGAGCTCTGGGAACCCCCTGAGATCTCATTCCCAGCTCTGGGAATACCCTGGGATCTCATTCCCAGCTCTGGGAACCCCCTGAGCTCTCATTCCCAGTTCTGGGAATCCCCCTGAGCTCTGGGAACCCCCTGAGATCTCATTCCCAGCTCTGGGAACACCCTGGGATCTCATTCCCAGCTCTGGGAAAACCCCCTGAGCTCTCATTCCCAGCAGGAATCCCCCTGGGATCTCATCCCCAGCTCTGGGAACCACCTGAGCTTTGGGAATCCCCCTGAGCTTTGGGAATCCCCCTGAGCTCTGGGAACCCCCTGAGCTCTCATTCCCAGTTCTGGGAATCCCTGTGAGCTCTCAGGAATCCCCTTGGGCTCTCATTCCCACCTGGGAATCCCCGTGAGCTCTCGGGAATTCCCCAGAGCTCTCATTCGCAGCAGGAATCCCCCTGGGCTCTCATTCCCACTGGGAATCCCCCTGAGCTCTCATTCCCAGCACTGGGAACCCCCTGAGCTCTGGGAATCCCCCTGGGCTCTCATTCCCGGCACTGAGAATCCCCCTGAGCTCTGGGAATCCCCCTGGGCTCTCATTCCCACCGGGAATCCCTCCTGGACTCCCATTCCCAGCTGCTGGCACCCTGGGGATCCCTGGAAAGGCCTTGCAGGGGCTCTTGGCTGCCAATGTCCTGCCCCAGCCCGGTGTCCTCCGTGTCTCGCACTTCCCAAAGCAAATCCAGCCAGGATTTCACACGGAGCTGTGGGTGCTCAGGTGGTGCTGGGGTGGGGCTGCTGTTGGAACATCCTGGGTTCAGATTGGTTCATCCACAGATTTGGGTATCCAGGGGGATATTCCAGATTTGTTCATCCACAGCTTTGAGGATCCAGGGGTCAGATTTGTTCATCCACAGATTTGAGGATCCAGGGGTCAGATTTGTCCATCCACAGATTTGGGATATTCCAGATTTGTTCATCCACAGCTTTGGGATATTCTAGATTTGTTCATCCACGGCTTTGGGTATCCAGGGGAATATTCCAGATTTGTTCACCCACAGTTTTGGATATCCCGGGGTCAGATTTGTTCATCCCAGGCTGGCAGGGGAACGTGGCTGGTTCTGCATCCCTGGGGAGGGGGGAGGCCGTGGGGCAGGACAGGAGGAGCACAGGGAGTGTCTGAGGTGTGGGGCTGCTTTGGGAACACCGAATTTTTCTGTCCCATCCCGTCTCTCTCCCAGGAGGAATTGTTGTGTCTGGAATTCCCAGGCTGTGCTCCTTGCTCAGATCCCAGCTGCAGGAGCAGGAACTTCCCCAGTTTGCTGCTGGAGCTGGGGGTGAAATCCCATTTCCCCCAGTCTAAAAAATGGGGTTTGAAAATCCCAAATCATGAAAAAAATCCCCCAAATTCAGGTTCCAGTGGCAGAGTTTGGGACCCTCTCCTTCCCGAGCTGCTTCCTGCTGGGAGGAGGGGCCGGGAATGCCTGGGGGGAGCAGGAGCTGCGGGGTTTGGGTTTCTGGAGCAGTTTGGGAGCTCAGTTTCCCCCTGCCCATGGAAAGGGAGGGTGGGAAAAGCTTTGGAAGGGGAAATCCCGGGATTGCCGAGGGTGGGGCAGGACAGCTCTGCCCTGGCAGTGATTAAAGAGAAAAATTCCAGTTCCTCCTTCTCTCCCGAGTGTCCGGAGCTTCGAACAGCCCCGGGAGCATCGAACATTCCCGGGGGGCTTTGAACGTCCCTGGGAGCTTTGAACATTCCTGGGAGCTTCGAACAGCCCCGGGAGCATCGAACATTCCCGGGGGGCTTCGAACATCCCTGGGGGGCTTCAAACATTCCCGGGGGCTTCGAACATCCCCAGGAGCTTCGAACATTTCCCGGGGGGCTTTGAACATCCCTGGGACATTCCCGGGACATTCCCGGAGTGTGGGGATGGCACAATTCCCTTCGGGATCAGCCCCAGGGCAGGCTCAGGGTGGGCTGTGGGTCACAACCAGCCCAGGGAACGCTTCAGGCTGGGATCAGGGGCTGGAATGCTGGGATGGAGCCCCAGGGAGCTGGGAAGGGGCTCAGGAGGAGCAGAGGAGGCTCAGGGGGGACCCTGTGGCCCTGCACAAGTCCCTGCCAGGAGGGGACAGCCGGGGGGGTCGGGCTGTGCTCCCGGGGGACAGAGACAGGAGGGAACAGCCTCAGGCTGGGCCAGGGCAGGGTCAGGGTGGATTTTATGAAAATTCCTGCATGGAAAGGTTGTAAAACACCGGCACAGCTGCTCTGGGTGAGGATGGAATCCCCACTCCTGGAGGGATCTAAAATCCGTGGGGATGTGGCACTCGGGGCCGGGGTTTGGTGGGTTTAGGTTGGATTTTACAAAAATTCCTTCATGGAAAGTGTTCTAGAACACCGGCACAGCTGCTCTGGGTGGGGATGGGGTCCCCACTCCCGCAGGGATTTAAAATCCGCGGGGATGTGGCACTCGGGGCCGGGGTTTGGTGTCCCTGGCGGTGCTGGGTGGCCCCGGAGGTTTTTCCAGCCCCGCCGGTTCCCGGCCCGGGCGGTGCCCGCGGCTCCCTCCGCCGCTGTCTCCCGGGGAAGCGGGGTTGCCATGGGGATGGGGATGGTGGGATGGTGATTCAGCCGCTCCCTGCCAGCTCTGACATCCCGTGGGCTGTTCCCAGCCCGGCGTGGGGGGCTCGGAGCCCCCACATCCCCCCCACACCTCCCGGGCTGCTCCAAAGCTCCAGCGCGGCCTCGGGCACTGCCGGGGGTCGGGGGGCAGCGCTGGGAATTCCATCCCGGGGCCTCCGGGGAAGGTTTGGGATGGGATGGTGATTTTGGCTTCTCCAACCCAGCCCGTTCCAGGATTCCCTGATCCCACAGATCCCCCTGGGCCATCCCTCACTGCAATCCCGGGCTTTTCCCCCCGGATCCTGGGGCTGGCACACCCAGCCCTGCCCTGGGGTTTGTTCAGGCAGATCCGTGCTGGATCTGGGTGGGATGTGCTGGTCAGGGTGGCTCAGAGCCCGTCCCGGTGATGCCCCCGTGCTCTCTGCTCCTCCTTTCCTCCCTCCATCCCATTTTTGGGGACTCAGCCCCTGCTGCCGGGTGGAATTGTTCCTCCCCGGGCCGTGCTGGCACGGGGTCGCTCCTTTCCAGCCTTCAGCACACACAAAAAACCCCAAAACCCATCGCTGCCAAACCACAGCTCCGAGGGCAGAGCTGTGCCAGGCCCGAGCACCAACCTCGTCTGAGAGGGATTCATTAGAGGGGGAGGTTTTTTTGAATGAGTTTTCCATCCGGGAATGGAGCCGGGATGGATCCATGGAGCAGCAGCCGCCTGTGCTGCCTCTCCAGAGCTCAGCTCCTCTGCCAAAGCCTCGGAGATTTTTTTTTTTTTTTAATTTATTTTTATTTTTTTGGTGGGGAATGGTTCCAAGAATGATTTTTGTCCTGTCTCAGATCAGCTCCAAGAGCTGCGAGTTCTCCCTGGAGCTGCTGTGGGGGCTTTGCCAGCCTCGCTGGAGGGATGAGTGGCTGTGGGGGATTCTTGTGCCTCCGACCATTCCTGCCCATTGAAATCAATAAATGGAGCTTCATTAAGGCTTGGAGAAAACGCTTCTCCCCACACCTCCCCACGGAGCGCGGGGAGGAAATTCCCCTTGGGAAGGTTCTGCCCCAGCCCCGGGGGTGTCCGGGAGCCTTGGACGGGGGGAGCGGGAGCGGGGTGGGACCGGCCGGGCTCCAGGGTCCTTCCGAGCCCACCCAGCCCCGGTTCCGAGCCCCTGCAGTGCGGAGTCACCGCTGCCATCGGGACCCGGAGCAGCACCGGGAAAATCTCCCGAGGGCAGCGCTGCAGGCTGGGCTGGGCTGGGCTGGGCTGGGCTGGGCTGGGCTGGGCTGCAGAGCCAGCGAAGATTTATTTCCAGAGGGAAAGAGCTCCCAAACATCCCCGGGAGTGCCTGGAGAAGGATCCTGACAGCGCCCGGAGGGGCCGGAGCACCCCTGGGTGTCACCGGGCGGGCACACCCAGCCCCGGGGGAGATCTCGGGGATGTCCCGGCAGGGCTGGAAAACCCCGGGAATGCCACGGGAGATGGGATCCAGCACCTCGGGGCCGTCCCTCAAAAGCCACCCTGATTCCAGGGCGGTTGGAATTCCAAACCCAGCCCTCGGCAGGGCGGTGACCGCGGGTTGAGGGATGGATCCATCGATTTGATTCTGCCCTTGATCTCCAGGCCGCCTTTCCCTGGATGTTTTCAGCTGAGGTGATTTTTAAAACAGCTTTAATTCCTTTTCCCTCGGCTGCTGCAGTGCTGCCAATTGGGAACCGGGACTCTGACAGGATTTACATGGAGTTTGAAATGGGAAGGAATAACTTCCAAAAATACCTCCCTTTTCAAACGCGAATGCAGCAGAACCTTCACGAAACCGTTTTCTTAAAATACCCGAAATCCGCCCTGGTTTTGGTGGATCCTTTGTGCCGGCCGGGTTCGCTCTGGGAAAGGAGGGACCCGAACATCCCGAAAGGCTCCGGGAGCTGCGGGAACTGCCCGGACTGCCCCGCACGCCCGGGATTCCCTGGGAACAGGGGCTCGGCATTCCCGGGCTCAGCATTCCGGGACTCAGCATTCCGGGGCTCAGCATTCCGGGGCTCAGCATTCCGGGGCTCAGCATTCCCGGGTTCAGCATTCCCGGGAACAAGGGTTCAGATTTCCTTGGGATCACAGGCTCAGCATTCCCAGGAACACAAGCTCGGGTTTCCCAGGAATACAGGCTCAGTTTTCCTTGGGAACACGGGCTCAGCATTCCCAGGCTCAGCATTCCCGGGAACAAAGGCTCCATTTTCCTTGGGAGCCCATGCCGGGCGCTGGCCCTGCAGCTCCCCGCCAGCCCGGCTGTGGGATGGGATCCATGAGATCGGTGGGGTGGGATCCATGGGATCGGTGGGATCCATGGGGTTGGTGGGATCCATGGGATTGGTGGGATCCATGGGATTGGTGGGATGGGATCCATGGGATGGGTGGGATGGGATCTATGGGATCGATGGGATCCATGGGATCAGTGGGATCCATGGGATCAATGGGATCCATGGGATCAGTGGGATCCATGGGATAGGTGTGGTGGGATCCATGGGATTAGTGGGATGGGATCCATGGGATCAGTGGGATGGGATCCATGGGATCTATGGGATGGGATCTATGGGATCCATGGGATCAGTGGGACCCATGGGATAGGTGGGATGGGATCCATGGGATCCATGGGATCCACGGGATCAGTGGGATCCATGGGATAGGTGGGATGGGATCCATGGGATCAATGGGATCCCTGGGATCAGTGGGATCCATGGGATCAGTGGGATCAATGGGATCCATGGGATCAATGGGATGGGATGGGATCCATGGGATCAATGGGATCCCTGGGATCAGTGGGATCCCTGGGATCCATGGGATCTCTCCTCCCGGCGTTGCTCGGATCCCGGGGCTGTGAGCGGGCCCTGCCCCGGCCGGGATCGGCTCCGCGGTCTCCATTGGCACCGGCACGTCCGAGTTCCCGGGAACGTCTGCCACGACTCCCGTAGCCATGGAGACACCGAAGCCGTGCACAGCAACACTTTTCCAGCCGTTTTTTCCCTTTTTTCCTTCCCCCTGCCAGCCTCCTCGGGGCTGTGTGACTCTGCTGTGCCCACGGCAAGGCTGATCATTCCAAGGGAATCGTGGAATTTTCTATGGAATGTCAGGGAGCCCTGGCAGGGCTTCTCCCTGCTCCGGGCTGCTCCCAATGTCCGTGCCGCCCCAACGGGAGCCTCTTCCCAGCTCAGTGATTCCGTGTGGGACGGGGCAGCTCTGCCCTGGAGCCGGGCTGGGAGAGCTGGGGGGGCTCCCCTGGAGCAGGGACGGATCCAGGGAGGGCTCAGAGCCCTTCCAGGGCCCAGAGGGGCTCCAGGAGAGCTGGGGAGGGACTGGGGACAAGGGATGGAGGGAAAACAGGAAAACACAACACCCTCTGCTCTGCACGGGGTGTGTGGGGAGGGCAGCGCCCCAGAGGGACGGATCCAGGCAGGGATGGGATGGGCAGGAATGGGATGGGATGGGCTGGGATGGGGCAGGGATGGGATGGGATGGGCAGGGATGGGATGGGCAGGGATGGGATGGGCAGGGTGGGACGGGCAGGGTGGGATGGGATGGGATGGGCAGGGATGGGATGGTCAGGATGGGATGGGCAGGGTGGGATGGGCAGGGTGGGATGGGAGGGTCAGGATGCTGAGCACAAGCAGCAGCCAACAATTCTGGAATTCCAAGCTGCCATTTGGAAAGGATCTTGACCAAAAAATCCCAGGGGGCCTGGATCCCCCCTGCCTGTCCCAGCACTGCTCCAAGGCTGTGTCCCCTTCCCGGCTCCCCTTGTCCCCCACATCCCCAGGGCCGCTCCCATGGGTGCCCCTGCAGCCCCCTCGGCCCCCCAGTCCCGCATTTCCCCAGCATTCCCATGGCCCTGCTCATCCTCAGGGTGCTCCTGCAGGACCACACCCACTGCAGCCCCTGTCCGTGTCCCTGTCCCTGTCCCTGTCCGTGTCCCTGTCCCTGTCCGTGTCCCTGTCCCTGTCCCTGTCCGTGTCCCTGTCCCTGTCCCTGTCCGTGTCCCTGTCCCTGTCCCTGTCCCTGTCCCTGTGCTGTCACCTCCCGGGGTGACAGGGGAGTCCCCAACACATCCCTCGGCACCCACGACGGCAGAGCCCCTGCACCCCCAGGGTGCCACACCCCTAAAATTTCCAAAATCCCCCAGGGTGCCACACCCCTAAAATCTTCCAAGGGTACCGCATCCCTAAAATCCGCCCAGGATACTGCACCTCTGAAATTCCTAAAATCCCCCCAGGGCACCGCACCTCTGAAATTCCTAAAATCCCCCCAGGGTACCACACCCCTGCATCCCTAAAATCCCCTCAGGGCACCGCATCCCTGCATTCCTAAAATCCTCCAGGGTACCACACCCCTGAAATCCCTCCAAGGCTCCCCCGCACCCCACCTGTATCCCCGGGTTATCACATCCCTAAAATCCCCCCCAGTCCCACCTCCCCCCGCATCCCCCGGCGCCACACCCCGCACACCTTCCCGCATCCCCCCCCATCCCATCCCATCCCCCGCACCCTCCCCACCCCCTCCCGCCTCCCCCGCTCCGGGTACCACACCCCCGCATCCTCCATCTCCCGCATCCTCCGTCCCTGGCATCCCCCGCATCCCTCCCCGCCCTCCGCATCCCCGCACCCCGCGCGTCGCTGGCTCCACACCCGCACCCCTCCCTGCCCACCCCGCATCCTCACTCCGCCTCCCCGGCCGCCGCTCCCCCCCCGTTCCGCAGCCCAATCAGGGCCGCTCGGAGGAATTCAAACCCCGGCCCCGCAAGCGCCGGCGGCGGCTCCGCTCCGCTCCCCCGGCCGGGAAGGCTGCGCCGTGGAGCGGCCGGGAACGGCGGCGGGACCGGGAGCGGGGCCGGTCCGGATGGGCTCGGGGAGCGGCGGGGCGGGCGCGGCCCCCGCCCGGAGCCCGGAGCGCAGGTGAGCGGGGAGGAACCGGGGGGGAACCGGGGGGGAACCGGGAAAGTTTGGTGGCGGAGCCCCGCGGCTGCACCGGGCACCGCCCGCCCGCGGCTCCGCAGGGGCGCTGCGGGATGCGGGGAGACTCCGCTGCCGGTGCCGCTGCCGGTGCCGCTGCCGGGGGCGATCCCGGAGCCGATCCCGGAGCCGATCCCGGTGCCGATCCCGGTACCGGCTGCCCCCGGGCCCGGGTGGGCTCCCTGCGGGGCTGGGGGCTCGGGGGAGCTGCGGTATCCCCGGGGGTCTGTGGCAGCCTGGGGTGGTGGGGAGAAGGAAAAAAGGGGAATTTTAGAAGGAATCGCTGCTGGATAAAATCTGGGATGGGCATTGTGGGGAAGGAGAAGTGGAAACCGGGGAATTCCTGCAGCTGCTGCAAAGCCGCCGAATTTGGGGTGCTGCTCTGGGGGAGCAGAGGGGGCGGCTGCCCGAGCCCCCAAGCGCTGAGCGGCTCTGGGGGTGCCCACGGCGGCGGCTGCGGGAAACTTTGGGATCTGAGGGAGCTGCCGGGTCCCGCTGGAGCCGGGGGGATCCCGCAGAACCCCGGGCCCGAGGGCTGAGCGGCGGAGCTGCCCCTCGGAGGAGCCGGGGGGGGTTCGCTCCCAGCCCCTCGGGAAGGGCTGGAGCTCTCCGGGGGCTCTCCGGGAGCTCCGGGGGGTGTCAGGGGCGGTTCGGGGAGTCCGGGCTCGCTGGAGGCGGTTTTTGCTGCAGAGCCTCGTGTTGAACACGAGCTGAAGCTCCAGCGGTGCCGGGTGTGGGGTTGGCGGCGGGTTTGGCTCCCCGGGACCCTCCCGGGGGGGCTCTGCCTCCTCCCGGCCGCGGCCACCCGGCAGGAACGCGGCCCGGAGCCCGGGAGGCGACACCGGGGCTGCTCCGTGGTGGCTCCGGTGGTGCCTGGGCAGGGCTGGGCGTGGGACAGAGGCTGGGAATGGTTTCCCTGGAGCTGGGAATGGTTTCCCTGGAGCTGGGAATGGTTTTCCTGGAGCAGGGAATGGTTTCCCTGGAGCTGGGAATGGTTTCCCTGGAGCTGGGAATGGTTTTCCTGGAGCTGGGAATGCTTTTCCTGGAGCTGGGAATGCTTTTCCTGGAGCAGGGAATGGTTTTCCTGGAGCTGGGAATGCTTTTCCTGGAGCTGGGAATGCTTTTCCTGGAGCTGGGAATGCTTTTCCTGGAGCTGGGAATGCTTTTCCCGGCCAAGGGAGGCGGTGGGAGCAGGATCTCTCTGCTCGCCTGTGCCAGCCCAGCCCCGGCTGCTCCTGGCACTGCCCAGACCCTCGGGGGAGGCTCCGTTTCCCCCGGAGCAGCCCCGGGACGCTGCCTGGGAGCGGGGCCGGGGTCTGGAGGGGCGGGAGGGATGCGGGATCATCCCCGCAAACCGCGCGGGTGAAACCCCCGAGCTGCGAACCCGCCCGGAGGGGATGGACGGGAGCGAGGACAGGGCCTCAGGCTGTGCCAGGCAGGATTTGGGAGGATTTGGGTTGGATTTTGGGATGATTTCTCCACCAAAAAGGGGTTCAGGCGGTGGCACGGCGGCCCTGGGGTTGTCCCCGTCCCCATCCCATCCCCGCAGGGATTTGAAGCCGTGTGGCACTTGGGGACGTGGGTCACTGGGCAGCGCTGGGAACGCTCCGTGACCCCCGGGGGCCTTTTCCAACACAAACAATTCCCTG
Source organism: Acrocephalus scirpaceus scirpaceus (assembly GCA_910950805.1). Taxonomy (NCBI): domain Eukaryota; kingdom Metazoa; phylum Chordata; class Aves; order Passeriformes; family Sylviidae; genus Acrocephalus; species Acrocephalus scirpaceus. The sequence goes on along the minus strand of OU383800.1, from coordinate 399,575 downwards.
ATTCCATCACCTGGAACCGCTCCAGGGCCCCCCAGCAGCTCCGGCTGTCCCCAAGGCGCCGCGCACCTGTTGCAGGTGGCCCCGGCCGGGCGGGTCCCGCTGTCCCCGCGGCTCTCCCGCTGCCAGGGAAATCTGCTCGCGGCTCCCGCGGCCGCCGGGGCCGGGGCAGCGCGCCCGGGGCGCAGCGGGACCGAGCGGCCGTGCCCGGGCCCCGCCGAGCCGGGCCGGGGCTGCAGCGGCGGCGGCAGCAGGGCCGTGGGCGGCGGCCGGAAAAAAACGGAGCGGGGAGCGGCGACAGCCGGGGCTCGGCGGGAGCGGGGACAGGAGAGAGCGACAGAAACAGGGACAGGAGAGAGTGACAGAAATGGGTGACAGAACAGGGTGATGGGAGTGGGGACAGGAGCGGGTGACAGGAGTGGGTGACAGGAACAGAGACAGCAGTGGGTACAGGAATGGGTGACAGGAGCAGGGACAGGAGAGGGTGACAGGAGAGGGTGACAGGAGAGGGTGACAGAAATGGGTGACAAAACAGGGTGACGGCAGTGGGGACAGGAACGGGTGACAGAAACAGGGACAGCAGTGGGTGACAGAACAGGGTGACAGAAGGGGGTGACAGATGCGGGTGACAGAAGGGGGTGACAGAATTGGGTGACAGAACAGTTGACAGGAGCGGTGACAGAAGAGGGTGACAGGAGTGAGTGATAGGAGTGGGGACAGAAGCTGATGACAGCAGCGGGTGACAGAGGAAGGTGACAGGAACGGGTGACAGGAACGGGTGACAGCAGCGGGTGACAGAAGCAGGGACAGCTGTGGGTGACAGAACAGGGTGACAGAAGCAGGGACAGAACAGGATGACAGCACGGGTGACACCCCGGCTCTGGCAGCCCTGAGCTGTCTGGAGCTGCCCCGTGCCAGTCCCTCCAGTCCCTCCAGTCCCTCCAGTCCCTCCAGTCCCTCCAGTCCCTCCAGTCCCTCCAGTCCATCCGGTCCATCCGATCCAGCCCATCCCGAGCCGTCCCTGGCAGCCGCCGCTCCGGGCAGGAAGCGCAGCCGGGCTGGCAGGCGCCGGGAGCTGCTCTGGCTCCAAACGTTCCCGGCAGAGCCGGATTGATGGATCCCAGCTCCCTGGAGGGGAATTTCGGGGCCATTGGGCTGCGGCTGCGGCCCGGGGCGGGGCGGAGAAGCCGCGATTAAAGGAGCGATCATGGCCGGGCAGGGAAATGCGGGATGGGCGCGCGGCCAGGCATGGAAAACCGGGATTTACGGGGGAGCTGGAGGCTGTTTGTGGAAGGAGCAGCTGGAACCTGCAGGGAGGAGCTGTGGGGACACAAAGAGGGACCTGGAGTGGGTCTGGAATTGTCGATCCCAGTTGTGCCAGGCTGGTGGGACAGAACCTGCCCCGTTCCCGTTCCCATTCCCCATTCCCCATTCCCCATTCCCCATTCCCCATTCCCCATTCCCCATTCCCCATTCCCATTCCCCATTCCCGTTCCCCGTTCCCATTCCCATTCCCATTCCCATTCCCATTCCCGTTCCCCGTTCCCATTCCCATTCCCATTCCCATTCCCGTTCCCCGTTCCCATTCCCATTCCCATTCCCATTCCCATCCCCATCCCAGCCGTGCCTGGGGTTGGATTTGCCTTCCCAAGGTCTGTCTGGAACAACCCCGGGAATCCCGCGGGAGGAACCCCCCAGACCATCCCACACATCCCATTCCCACCCTGGCTGAAGGAGCTGTGGGAAGGGCAGGACGCTGCTGGGAGCCTGGGATGGGGCTGGGGTGCAGACCTGGAGCCTGGGAAGGATTTTGGAATCCATGGATTTTCACATCCTCCCATTGTGTGGCTTTGCCCACCGGGGTCTCTGCATCCCAACCCCTCAGGCAGAACCTCCTCCAGGGAGGATTTTGGATTCCAAACCTTTCTTTGGAAGCACCTTTGGCTTCTGCTGGAGTCCCCCAGCTCCTGGGAATGGTTTGGAGCAGAAATCCCCGAGCCCAGGAGAGCCACGGCTCGGGCTCACGGACAGGAACAAACCCCGGGAGTTCGGGCAGGGCAGGAGGTGCTGGATCCTTTTCCAGCCTGGAACGGGGCTGGGGGCCGGGCTGGACGGGGTTCGGAGCGGGCTGGGACAGTGGGAGGTGTCCCTGACCCCCTCCCAGCCCTTTCCATGGCCCCACAATTCCCTGTGCGCTGTCCCCGTGTGACCAGGGGTGGCTTTGCCATCCCACCCTCCCTGTCCCCACGCTGCCCCCGGCCCAGCCCGGGGGGTGAGGGATCCTCTGGGCTGGGAGAGCTCCTCAGCCCATGGAATTCTTCTGGAAAACCCTGGGATCAGCCCCATGGAGCTGCCCGGGGTGGGAGAGCTCCTCAGCCCATGGAATTCAGCTGGAAAATCCTGGGATCAGCCCCACGGAGCTGCCCGGGGTGGGAGAGCTCCTCAGCCCATGGAATTCGGCTGGAAAATCCTGGGATCAGCCCCACGGAGCTGCCCGGGGTGGGAAGGGCTGCTCAGCCCCGAGGCTCCGGTGCCTGCGGCGGTGCCGGGATTCCCGGGATCTCCCGCAGCCCCTCCGCATTGCAGGGCCGGGAGTTCGTCTCTAATTGCGCCGGGCTGTGCTAACGAAGGGATTAAGGCCCGGAAGGGTGAGCGGGGCCGGCCAAATTCCCTTCCCCGCTCCGAGGGCCGCGGGTTTGTAACGCTCCCCGCCCATCCCTTCATCCCTGCCCGGAGCCGCCGCTGGGGACGGGGCAGCGAGTCCCAATCCCGGGGGCTGGGGGGTGAGGGAACACCTGGATGGATCCTGGATGGATCCTGGATGGATTCTGGATGGATCCTGGATGGATTCTGGATGGATCCTGGGCGTTGGCAGCTCGGAGCATTCCAGAGAGGATCGGGATGGGCTCCAGGGAAGGGGAAGGCTCTTGGGAAGGGCCGGCCTGGGGGATTCCAGCAAGGATCAGGGAGGGTTCCCAGAAAGGGCTGGACTGGGGGATTCCAGGGGGGATCAGGATGGGCTGGAGGGAAGGGGAGGCCTGGGGGGTTCCAGCAGGGATCGTGGTCGGTTCCCGGGAAGGGCCGGCCTGGGGGTTCCAGCAGGGATCAGAGTGGGCTCCAGGGCTGGAGGGTTCCAGGGAAGGGGAAGGATTGGCCTGGGGGATTCCAGCAGGGATTGGGATGGGCTCCAGGGCTGGAGGATTCCCAGGAAGGGGAAGGGCCGTCCTGGGGGTTCCAGCAGGGATCGTGGTCGGTTCCCGGGAAGGGCCGGCCTGGGGGCTGCTCTCTTTGCTGCCCAAGGAGCGCCTCCAGCAGCTGCTCCCTGCTGGATCCCACCGAGCTGCTCCATCCGTGGGATCCTTTTCCAGCTCAGCAGCGCGTGGGAAGGGCCCGAGGCGCCTCCAGGAGAGGAGGGAGCTGGAGCTGGAGCTGCTGCCAGGGGCAGGCTTGGAACAAACCCGTGGGTTCCCTGGAGCTGCTGCCAGGGGGGGCGGGAACGTTCCCTGAGAGCAGCAGGGAGGGAACCGTGTCCCTTGTCCCCAGGGGAGCGGCTGTCCCGCCCGGGGGGTGCCCCTGGTGGATCCAGGGCAGAGCTGGGATCCAGGGCAGAGCAGGGATCCAGGGCAGAGCTGGGATCCAGGGCAGTGCTGGGATCCAGGGCAGAGCTGGGATCCAGGGCCCTGCAGGGATCCAGGGCCCTGCAGGGATCCAGGGCAGAGCTGGGATCCAGGGCAGAGCTGGGATCCAGGGCAGTGCTGGGATCCAGGGCAGTGCTGGGATCCAAGGCCCTACAGGGATCCAGGGCAGAGCTGGGATCCTACAGGATCCTGCAGGGATCCAGGCAGATGTGTCCCTGCTGTCCCCAGTGTCCCCAATGTCCCCGGGTGTGTCCCCAATGTCCCCGGGTGTGTCCCCAGTGTCCCCGGTGTGTCCCTGGTGTCCCCAGTGTCCCCGGTGTCCCTGATGTCCCTGGTGTGTCCCCGGTGTGTCCCTGGTGTCTCTGCTGTCCCCGCTGTCCCCGGGCCGGGATCCCAGCCGTGCCAAGGCCGGAGCAGGCGCCGGGCTCGGCTGCCAAGGTGCTTCCAGGAATGTTTCCCTGTCCCCAGCGGGGCACGGCGGGGACTCGGCTCGGGCTGCTGGAGACGCTTGGCAGCGGGGATGGCACAGAGCGTCCTGGCACCGGGCGGGGACAGGCGGGAGCAGCCTGGAACGGGGCCCGGAGCCGCGGGAGCTGCAGCCCCGGGCGGGGCGGGTGGGACACGGAGCCCCCGGGGCAGGGCGGGGGCTTCAGCTGCACAGGGACCACCCTGTCCTCCTGTCTGTCCTGTCCCTCTGTCTGTCCTGTCCCCCCTGTCTGTCCTGTCCCCCTGTCTGTCCTGTCCTGTCCCCCTGTCTGTCCTGTCCCCCTGTCCCCCCGTCTGTCCTGTCCCCCCGTCTGTCCCTGCCTGGCACAGGGGTGCGGGGGGGGGTTCCAGCACTGGGGTGAGAGGATTTGGGATCCCGGGATGCTCCTTCCCTGCCGTGGGTGTCACCGTCCCCAGCCTGGGGAACCAGAGATGGGCGTGGGCCAGAGGGACCGGCTGGGATCCACAGGGCTGGGATCCAACGGGATCCTGCAGGGATCCAGGGCAGTGCTGGGATCCAGGAGGATCCTGCAGGGATCCAGGGCTGTGCTGGGATCCAATGGGATCCTGCTGGGATCCAGGTCCTTGCTGGGATCCAGGAGGATCCTGCAGGGATCCAGGGCAGTGCTGGGATCCAGGGCAGTGCTGGGATCCAGGGCAGAGCTGGGATCCAGGAGGATCCTGCAGGGATCCAGGGCCATGCAGGGATCCAGGAGGATCCTGCAGGGATCCAGGCCCTGCCGGCTCTGTGGCCATTCCTGATTTCCCCAGTCCCGTCCATTCCATCCCACAGCTCCGGCCTCCCCCGGCACCTCCCCGGAGCCGAGCCTGGAGCTGGGGAGCCTCAGGGATCCCGGGGCAGCCCCTGTGATCCACCTGCGGCCCCCGGACCCTTCCCCTGCCCGGGGCAGCCCCCGGACCCTTCCCCTGCCCGGGGCGGCCCCCGGACCCTTCCCCTGCCCGGGAGCCGCGGCCGGGCTCGCTCAGGACCCGCGGGAATCAGGGATGGGATCCCCGGTTCCTGCGGCCCCCGGGAGCCTCCCAGGGGGGATAAAATCACCGCGAGTTCGCAGCCTGGGAACGGCATCGATTTCCGGGAGCTGAGCCCCGGCCCTGCCATCGATCTGCATTTTTATCAGCTCGGCTGGTGACGGGAGAGGCTCCGGCACTGCGGGGGAGGAGGAGGAGGAGGAGGGGGAGAGCCGGAGGTGGGAGAGGAGGAGGAGGAGGAGGAGGAGGAGGAGCGGCTCCGCTCCGCTCCGGGGGTGCTGCTGGTGCTCCCTCAGCTCCTCGCGGCTCCTGCTCGGTCCTGCAGGGCCCGCACGGCCCGGGAAGCCTGGAGGGATGGGGGAATGAGGGATGGAGGGAATGAGGGATGGAAGCAGTGAGGGATATTGGGCAGGAATTAGGAATGTTGGGCAGGAATGAGGGATATTGAGCAGGAATTGTTCCCTGGAGGGTGGGAAGGGGCTGGGCTGGAATTCCCAGAGCAGCCGCGGCTGCCCCTGGATCCCTGGCAGCGCCCAAGGTTGGAGCAGGGAAACTCCAGGGAATCCTTGGAGCTGCTTCCAGAGCTCCAGGAGAGCTGGAAAGGGACTTGGGATAAGGGATGGAACTCCCAGGACACAGGGAATGGATTCAAACTGGAAAAAAAGGGAATTTGGGTGGGGAATTGGGAAGGAATTCCCGGCTGGGAGGGTGGGGATGGGCTGGGATGGAATTCCCAGGACACAGGGAATGGATTTAAACTGGAAAAAAGCGGAATTTGGGTGGGGAATTGGGAAGGAATTCCCGGCTGGGAGGGTGGGGATGGGCTGGGATGGAATTCCCAGGACACAGGGAATGATTCAAACTGGAAAAAAGCGGAATTTGGGTGGGGAATTGGGAAGGAATTCCCGGCTGGGATGAATTCCCGGAGCAGCCGTGGCTGCCCCTGGATCCCGGGAATGCCCCGGGAGCACCCCGGGACAGCGGGAGATGTCCCTGCCATGGCCCGGGTGGAACCGGGTGGGATTTCAGGCCCCTCCAACCCACCCCAGGCTGGAATTCCGTGCCAGGAGCAGCGCTGGGATTGACGATCCCGCCCCTGCGCGTTCCCAGCCTGGAATATTTTGGGAAATTCAGCCCCGCGAGCCGCACGAAGCCTCGGCCGCCGCTCCGGCTGTTGGCGCACGTGGAGGGCGGCTCCAAAGAGCGGCTCCGACCGGGAATGATTAAAAATCCTTTAATTGCAGCAGCGGAGTTGTTGGGAGCTGCAACTTTGCCCATTTGCTCAATAATTCATGGCAGAGCCCGGTAATTAAACGCCACAGACCCGACTCGCCTGGCTTTGTTTGCAGCTTGAAAGCGAGAAATTACCGAGTCCTTTAATTGCTAATTAAAAGTAATGATCGCTTCCCGTGCTCCAGGAATTACTCAGCATTTCTGGGGCTGTTTGCACACAGCAGAAATTCCCTCCCCGTGTTCCCGGCTGCTTTCCTGGGAACTTTTCCCCGGATTTGTGCTGGGGGAAACCTCGTGCTACCCCGTCCTGGTTTAAGGGCTCATAAAAATCAGGAAAAAAAGCAAATTAACGCAAAAATATTTAAAAAAATAATTAGGCAGCCCAGGCTGGGGAACGCCAGGGTTGGATCCCTGTCCCCCTTCCCAGGCTCTCCCACTGCCTGTGGCCTTGGATGCGGATTTGGGGGGTTTTGGAATGTCCCGGTGCTTTTGGGGCTGGATTTGGGCGTTTGGACAAAGGTCAAATATTAATAATATTAATAATATTAATAATATTAATAATATTTATAATATTTATAATATTTATAATATTAATATATAAATATTTCAGAATTCCTGGCAGGAAGAGCCAGGGGAAAATCGGGATCTGCTCCCAGGACGGGAGGGCACGGGTGGAGCTGTGCCAGGGGAGGTTTAAATTGGATTTCGGGAAAATTCCTTCCCGCAGGGGTTGTCGGCCCCGGGCGGGAGCGGTGCCGGCCCCGGGAGTGCCCCGGGCTGGGACAGCGGGAGGGCCCTGCCCAGGGGTGGGGTCAAGGTCCTTCCATCCCAAACCGTTCCAGGATTCTGGAATCGATTCCCCCCAGCTCCGATCCTGGGGGGGGCCGGAGCCCTTAAATGGGGCAGATCCCTGATCCGGGAGAGATCCCAGATAAACCGGGACAGATTCCCAGATAAACCGGGACAGATCCCCGGATAAACCGGGACAGATCCCTGGATAAACCAGGACAGATCCCTGGATAAACCGGGACAGATCCCCGGATAAACCAGGACAGATTAACAGATAAACCGGGACAGATCCCAGATAAACCGGGACAGATTCCCAGATAAACCGGGACAGACCTCTGGATAAACCGAGACAGATCTCCGGATAAACCAGGACAGATTCCCAGATAAACCGGGACAGATCCCTGGATAAACCGGGACACATCCCAGATAAACCGGGACAGATCCCTGGATAAACCGGGACACATCCCAGATAAACCGGGACAGATTAACAGATAACTCGGGAGGTGCTGGATTGAAATGGAGAAGGTGAATCAGGGATTCCAGGGGGAGAAAATTCCCTGGGGTGCAGGAAGTGGCAGCGATTCCACAGCGATCCCACAGCGATCCCACAGGGATCCCACAGGGATCCCACAGGGATCCCACAGCGATCCCAGCCTGATCCCAGCCCGATCCCAGCCCGGTCCAGCCGTGCCGGGAACGTCAGAGCGGCGCGGGGACAGCGCGGGGACACCGCGGTGCCATGGCAACGCAGCCGGCCACCAGCCGGGAGCGGCACCGGGAGGGGCGGGAGGGGACTGGGATGGACTGGGATGGACTGGGATGGACTGGGATGGACTGGGAGTGGCACTGGAATGGACTGGAATGAGCTGGGAGTGGCACTGGGATGGACTGGGATGGACTGGGATGGACTGGGAGTGGCACTGGGCTGAGCCTTGGCCAGGTTTGGGTCCCCAGGGGTGGATCCTGGGGTGGATCCTGGGGTGGATCCCGAGCCGGGACTTTGGGGAGGAGGCCCCAGACTTTGGGGCACTGCGGAAATCCCAAACATCCCCCCGGGGCTCAGAGACCCCTCGGGAGGGAAACAAAAAACCTCAAAACGCTGCAGGGCCCTGGGAAAGCCGGGAACCATCCCAGGGGCCGAGCTGACATTCCCAGAGCCTCAGGGAGCCCTGGAGCCGGGATTGCCATTCCAGGAGCTGGGATTGCCATTCCAGGGGCTGGGAACAGGGAATGATTTCCATGTCTGCAGCCCCAGGAGCTCTGGAGCTGGGATTGCCGTTCCAGGAGCTGGGAACAGGGAATGATTTCCATGTTTGCAGCTCTGGAGCTGGGATTGCCGTTCCAGGGGCTGGGAACAGGGAATGATTTCCGTGTTTGCAGCTCTGGAGCTGGGATTGCCGTTCCAGGAGCTGGGAACAGGGAATGATTTCCATGTTTGCACCCCCAGGAGCTCTGGAGCTGGGATTGCCGTTCCAGGAGCTGGGAACAGGGAATGATTTCCGTGTTTGCAGCTCTGGAGCTGGGATTGCCATTCCAGGGGCTGGGATTGCCGCTCCAGGGGCTGGGAGCAGGGAATGATTTCCATGTTTGCAGCCCTGGAGCCGGGATTGCCATTCCAGGGGCTGGGAACAGGGAATGATTTCCATGTTTGCAGCTCTGGAGCTGGGATTGCCGTTCCAGGGGCTGGGAACAGGGAATGATTTCCATGTTTGCAGCCCTGGAGCCGGGATTGCCATTCCAGGGGCTGGGAACAGGGAATGATTTCCATGTTTGCAGCCCTGGAGCCGGGATTGCCATTCCAGGGGCTGGGAACAGGGAATGATTTCCAT
>OU383800.1:316711-390114 GCA_910950805.1 Acrocephalus scirpaceus scirpaceus | reverse complement strand
AATAAAACAATATAAATATATTTATATAAATTAATATTGATTTGGGAGATTTTATCTGATCTGGGGGTTTGATCTGATCTGGGGGGTTTGATCTGATCCGGGGGGTTTGATCTGATCCGGGGGGTTTGATCTGATTTGGGAGATTTGATCTGATCTGGGGGGTTTGATCTGATCTGGGGGGTTTGATCTGATCTGGGAGATTTTATCTGATTTGGGAGGTTTGATCTGATCCTTTGGGTGCTCTGAGAGATCCAGACCCGGAATTGTGACGGAGCCGCTTTTCCCAAAGGGAAATTCCAGGGCAGCAAAGGATCCCGAGGCCTCAAAGCAGCAAAACCCAGGCCAGGGGAGATCCCAGGATGATCAAATTTGGGAACAACCTCTGAGCTCACCACGTCCAACCTCCCAACATCGATCTGAACTGATCACAGATCATTTTAGTGGATCACAGATCATTTTTAGTTGATCACAGATCAATTTTAATTGATCACAGATCATTTTAGTTGATTTTAGATCATTTTTAGTTGATCACAGATCATTTTTGTTGATCACAGATCATTTTTCGTTGATTACAGATCAATTTTAATTGATCACAGATCATTTTTAGTTGATTATAGATCATTTTAATTGATCAGAGATCATTTTTGTTGATCACAGATCATTTTTAGTCGATCACAGATCATTTTTAGTTGATTTTAGATCATTTTTAGTTGATCACAGATCATTTTTAGTTGATCACAGATCAATTTTAATTGATCACAGATCAATTTTAATTGATTTTAGATCATTTTTAGTTGATTATAGATTATTTTTAATTGATTACAGATAATTTTAATTGACCACAGATCATTTTTGTAGATCACTGATCATTTTAGTTTATTTTAGATCATTTTAGTTGATCACAGATCATTTTTGTTGATTTTAGATCATTTTTGTTGATCATAGATCATTTTTGTTGATCACAGATCATTTTTGTGGATTTTAGATCATTTTTGTTGATCACAGATCAATTTTAATTGATCACAGATCATTTTTAGTTGATCAGAGAACATTTTTGTTGATCATAGATCATTTTTAGTCGATCACAGATCATTTTTGTTGATTTTAGATCATTTTTGTTGATCACAGATCAACTCAACCTCAAGAATTGTTTCAAGCACAAAGGGTCAGCACCACTTTGGGGATTTGGGAATTTTTGGGCTCTGCAGGAGCTGCCTGAAGCTTCCCAAACCCAGCAGGATTTTATTTAAAACTCGTCCCACTTCTCATCCCAAGGGTTGGGATGGTTTCAAAGGAGGAGAATTCCAGCAGAAGGAAAAACCTGGACACAAATCCCGGGAATGCTCAGGGAACCCCGAGCTCCAGCCCTGGCTGCCCCCCAGGCTGGGAACAGAAAATCCAGGATTCCTCCAGCTCCAGGGATTTCCCTGCCCTTTATATTTTTTTCAGCAAGGGGTGGGATGGATAAAATCTCATTAAAAAATTGTTTTGTCCATCAGAGCTTTTTTTTTTCCCCTTTATTGAGTTCTTCCCTCATCTCCTCTGAGCCATGGTGGGAAAATCTCCCTTCTTGGCACATTTTTAATCCAATTAATTTGGGGTTTTTTTCCCCTTTATTGAGTGAGAGAAGCCCCGGGGGGTTCCTCTTCCTGCAGCAGGAGGGGAAGGGAGGGAACAGAGCCAGGATTGGGGATGGAGCGTTGGGGGTTGAGGGCTCGAAGGGATTTGTGAGGAATTTCTGCAAGTGGAACCCTGAGTGCCCCAGGAGCTCCAGTGCCCTTTTCCTCTGGGTGCTGGGAACAATGGAAATATTCATTTTTTAATTCATTTCATTCATTTTATTCATTTCCTCCTCTGCCCTCCCCTCTCCTCCCTTTTCCGTCTCCTTCCAGAGAGCCAAGGGGCAGCCCCAGAGCCCCGGGGGGAGGTGGGAAAACCGAGGGCTGGGCTTGGGAATGAAGAATTCGGGACTGAGGAGAAGGTGGGAATGTTGGGAATGTTGGGAATGCTGGGAATGCTGGGAATGCTGGAGGACAGAGGGTTTTTTCCTGTTAATCACAGCCCCTGGGATGGCCGGGGCTGGAAGGGACCTCTGGAGATCATCCAGATAAAGATCTGGGGAGGTTTGATCTGATCTGGGGGTTTTTATCTGATCTGGGAGGTTTGATCTGATCTGGGGGGTTTTACCTGATTTGGGGTTTTTTTATCTGATCAGGGGGGTTTTACCTGATCTGGGGGGTTTGATCTGATCTGGGGGGTTTTTATCTGATTTGGGGGGGTTTTATCTGATTTGGGGGGTTTTTATCTGATTTGGGGGGTTTTTATCTGATTTGGGGGGTTTTATTTGCTCTGGGGGGTTTGATCTGATCTGGGAGGTTTGATCTGATTTGGGAGGTTTGATCTGATCTGGGGGGTTTTACCTGAGGGATGAGCATGGCAGGAGCACAGGGGGAGCCCTGGAAAGCCCAAATCCCTGGACAGTCGCTGTCCCCCTTTTCCAAATCCATCACAGCAGGAGGAGAGGCCATGCAGGCCGGAATTCCAGGGGGAGATGCCTCCATCCCCACAGGCCAGAATTCCAGGAGATGCCTCCATCCCCAAAAGTTGGAATTCCAGGAGGAGATGCCTCCATCTCCACAACCTGGAATTCCAGGAGATAACTCCATCCTCATAGACTGGAATTCCAGGAGATGCCTCCATCCTCATGCCCACAACCTGGAATTCCAGGGGGAGATGCCTCCATTCCCACAACCTGGAATTCCACAAGGTGCCTCCATCTCTATCCCTACAGAATGGAATTCCAGGAGATGCCTCCATCCCCAAAAGTTGGAATTCCAGGAGATGCCTCCATCCCCAGGGCTCCATCCCCAGCCCACCCCAGCCCGTTTTTGGGGCACTGCCCCATCCCAGCATTCCCAATCCTCTGATCCCTGCGTGGATCCTGCTCTGCTCCTGCCCCCGGGCACGGGAACGCTGCCCAGGAGCTGCAGCCAGACAGACTCAAAATAACTTAAAATAACTTAAAGTAACTCCAAATAACTCCAAATAACTTCAAACAACTTCAAACAAATTCAAATAACCCCGGACCAGCCAGGAACCATCTCAGAGCAGCAGAGCCGAGCTCAGCCCCAGGCTCAGGTGGGAACAGCCCCGGATTTGGGGGAGCAGGAGCTGCCCCAAGGGAAACAAAGCCTGGGGACAAAACCCTCCTGGCACAGCCCCAGCACTGCCAGAGGGACTCTGGGACAAATCCTGAGGTGACAAAATCCCATAAGGGACACGGGAAGAGCGGGGACAGCAAATCCTGAGGTGACCAAATCCCACAAGGGACATGGGAAGAGCCGGCACAGCAAATCCCAAGGTGACAAAACCCCACAGGGGACACAGGACGAACAGGCACAGCAAATCCCAAGGTGACCAAACCCCACAAGGGACAAGGGAAGAGCAGGGACAGCAAATCCTGAGGTGAGAAAATCCCACAGGGGACACGGGAAGAGCAGGGACAGCAAATCCCATAAGGGACACGGGACAAACAGGCACAGCAAATCCCAAGGCGACTAAACCCCACAAGGGATGTGGGACAAACAGGCACAGCAAATCCTGAGGTGACAAAATCCCACAAGGGACATGGGAAGAGCCGGCACAGCAAATCCCAAGGTGACAAAATCCCACAAGGGACATGGGACAAACAGGCACAGCAAATCCCAAGGTGACAAAACCCCTCAAGGGACATGGGATGAACGGGCACAGCAAATCCTGAGGTGACCAAACCCCACAAGGGACATAGGAAGAGCAGGTACAGCAAATCCTGAGGTGACAAAATCCCACAGGGGACACGGGAAGAGCAGGTACAGCAAATCCCATAAGGGACACGGACAAAATCCCATAAGGGACACGGGACAAACAGGCACAGCAAATCCTGAGGTGACCAAACCCCACAGGGGACATGGGACGAACGGGCACAGCAAATCCTGAGGTAACAAAATCCCACAGGGGACACGGGAAGAGCAGGGACAGCAAATCCTGAGGTGACCAAACCCCACAGGGGACACGGGAAGAGCCAGAACAGCCACCAGTGCAGGGCATGGGCTGGGCTGGACCCACCCAGCGCCACCCTGCAGGGACCAGGACACTCCCACTGCCCCATCCAGGGACACTCCCAGGGATGGGAAATCCACAGAAATCCGGGAATTCTGTGCCCACCCTCGCAGGGAGGACAAACCCACCCACCAGGTGGGCGTGGGGGCTCTGCAGTGACCCCAAAACGAGCTCAGCACCCATGGGACCCTCCCCGTGCCAGGACCTTCCCACCTCCTTCCCAAACCCCGGGAACGGCAACGCTGCGGGAACAACCCAAAAATCCGGGATGAGAACTCCAAACAATTCCAAACAATTCCAAACAACTCCAAACAACTCCAAAGAACCCCGACTCACCCTCGCAGCGAGTCCTGGCCCCTTCTCCTCACTCTGCTCGGGGGTCTCTCCTCGTATGGGGCGAATCTGTCGCTCTGCAGCTCCCCCTGGAACTGTCCCCGTGCGGGCGCCGCCGCCAGCGCGGCCGCGCAGCCCAGCAGGAGCCGGGCCAGCCACGAGCGCCCCATGGCAGCCCCAGAGTCCCCCCGGAGCTCTGCCCCTGCTGCCCTGCGAGGAGGAGGAGGAGGAGGATGGAGGATGGATTTCGGCAGCAGCCCCACCCCGGTGTGCCAAGGACTCGTCCTGGAGATTCTGGAAAGAGAAGAAAGGGAAAAAAGAGGTTTTGAAGGAGTTTTTTGGGTTTTGAAGGAGTTTTTTGGGTTTTGAAGGAGTTCCTTGGTTTTAAAGAGTTTCTTGGGGTTTAAGGAGCTTCTTGGGTTTTTAAGGAGTTTCTGGGTTTTTAAGGAGTTTCTTGGGTTTTAAGTTGGGTTTTAAAGAGTTTCTTGGGTTTGAAGGAGTTTCTTGGGGTTTAAGTTGGGTTTTAAGGAGTTTCTTGGGTTTTTAGGAGTTTCTTGGGTTTTTAAGGAGTTTCTTGGGTTTTTAAGGAGTTCCTTGGGTTTTTAAGGAGTTCCTTGGGGTTTTTTAGGTTTTTTAAGCTGCCCCTCCTGGAGCTGAGCCAGGGGGTCTGACAGTCCCACCCCCTGCATTCCCCACCCCTGCGGTGCCAAATTTCTCTTTCCCAAGACCAGGAGGGCTCCAGGAGTTGTGGTTCTGCCCAGGTTTATTTTCCTGAGGTAACAAAGAGCGACCAAAGTCCCCCAGGAGAGAGGAGAAGGTCAGGAGCTCACGGAGCCTCCATCACCCCACAGCCCTGCCCCGTGGGGTTCCAGGAGCTGCTGGAACCCTCCCAGCTCAGCCAGGGCTGAGGGGACAACGGCCCCGGCTTGGGGACAGCCCCTGGCACAGCCCTGACCCCCCTAGGGGACATTGGGGTGTCCTGGGGGTGGCCCCTGGGATGGGGGGGGTGATCTCGGGGGGCTGGGGAGAAGGTGGGGGTGGGAGGAGATGAGAAATCCCAAGGAAAAGGGTCTGAAAAGGATCCTGAGATGAAAAATCCCAAGGGAAAGGCTTTGAAAAGGATCCCAAGATGAGAAATCCCAAAGGATTTCTCTAAAATGGATCCCAGGATGACAAATCCTACAGGAAAAGTTCTATGAAGGATCCCAAGATGAGAAACCCCAAGGGAGAGGCTCTAAAAAGGATCCCAAGATCCCGAGGGATGAGAAATCCCAAGGGAGAGGCTCTAAAAAAGACCCCAAGATGACAAATCCTACAGGAACGGTTCTAAAAAGGATCCCAAGATGAGAAATCCCAAAGGATTTCTCTAAGAATGGTCCCGCGATGAGAAATCCCAAGGGAAAGGCTCTGAAAAGGATCCCAGGATGAGAAATTCCAGGGGAAAAGCTCTGAAAAGGATCTCAAGATGACAAATCCCAAGGGAAAGGCTTTGAAAAGGATCCGGAGATGAGGAATCCCAAGGGATTTCTCTAAAAAGGATCCCAGGATGACAAATCCTACAGGAAAAGTTCTAAAAAGGATCCCAGGATGAGAAATCCAAAGAGAAGGGCTCTAAAAAGAATCCCGAGATGACAAATCCTACAGGAAAGGCTCTAAAAAGGATCCCAAGATGAGAAATCCCAAGGGAGAGGCTCTAAAAAGGATCCCAGGATGACAAATCCTACAGAAAAAGTTCTAAAAAGGATCTCAAAACAAGAAATCCCAAGGGAGAGTCTCTGAAAAGGATCCCAAGATCCCAAGGGATGAGAAATCCCAAGGAATTTCTCTGAAGAGGATCCAGAGATAAGAAATCCCAAGGGATTTCTCTAAAAAGGATCCGGGGATGAGGAATCCCAAGGGATTTCTCTAAAAAGGATCCCAACATGAGAAATCCCAAGAGAAGGAATCTAAAATGATCCCGAAATGACAAATCCCAAGGGATTTCTCTAAAAAGGATCCAGAAATAAGAAATCCCAAGGAATTTCTCTGAAGAGGATCCGGAGATAAGAAATCCCAAGGAATTTCTCTAAAAAGGATCCCAACATGAGAAATCCCAAGAGAAGGAATCTAAAAATGATCCCGAAATGACAAATCCCGAGGGATTTCTCCAAAAAAAATCCCACCCCATCCCCAGGGCCGCCATCCCCAAATCCCACAGCTCTGCCCGTGGGGAGCCCATCCTTCCTCCTCCTCCTCCTCCTCCTGCTGGCCGGGGTGCAGCTCTGACCTCACGGCCCCCCAAAATTCCGTGTGTGGGGGTGAGGAATGCTGCTGGAAGTGCCCGGAGTGGGAACAATCCGTGCCGGGAGGCCCCGGGTGGGGAAGGAGAGGCCCCCGAGCCACCCCTGACTGTCCCCCCTGCTCTCCCACTGCCGCCTTCCCGGGCCAGCCCAGCCTCGAAAATCAGCCCAGACAGGGCAGAAAATGTGTCTGAACAGAAAAAAAAAAAACCAACAACAAAAACCTCAAAACTCCACCAGAAAAAAAAAAAAAAAAGCCCTAAAAAGTATGAACATCTAATTAAAAATAATTAAAAGTTCGATTCCCCTCGCTGCTCCCAGCCCGTCCCAGCTGGGAATGTCTCAGCTCTGGAGGGGGCAGGAATTTAAATTTTTTTTTTTTCTTTTCTTTTCTTTTTTTTTTTTCCTCCTCCAGGCTCTAAAGTTTCAAACGCGGTGAGTGAGGAGAGTGGGAAGGGGAAAGGCAGGGCTGGGAGACAAAGAAAATTCCCTCCCCTGCAGCCCCCCGAGCTCGGCTCTGCGGGCTCCGCTTATCTCCAGCCAGCACAAAAGGCGGAGCAGCTCCCCAGGAAAGGGAGAAAAAAAAAAATTAAAAAAGTGGCAAAAAAAGAGGAAAAATTAAAAAAAAAAAGGCACCAAAAGTTTGGCACCCCTGGGATTTAAAGCGAAGGAATTCCAGCTGCATCCATTTCCCCGCGGGGGGATGAGGAGCCTGACAAATGATCGATACACGGGACATTCCCGGAGAGCTCGCACAGGCATGGAAAAGTCATTTCCAGCCGCCAGAGAGCCGCGGATTCAATGGAATAAAAACCTCCCAAAAGTTCTTTGCGGAGCTGAGAAATTCCAGCAAACCCCGCTTTGCTGAGAAAGCGAAGAGAGAAGCTAAAAAATCCGATTTTTAAATGGGAAAGGAAGCAGGAAAACATTTCCCAGGCAAGGCTGCGAGTGTGGAATTAAAAATAAATAAATAAAAGTGTGAGAGACACAATGGAACAGAGAGAAAGGAATGGGGAAAGGGAAAGAAATCAGCTGGGCAGCTGCGGAAAATGCTGGAATACCTTTGGAGTCCTGGGGCTGCTGAGGTGCCCGGAGCTCCTTTGTTCAGTCTGGGCAGAGCAGGACGGACTCGGTGCGAGCCTCTGGCTCCTGGGGAGAGCAGAAAAGAAAGGTACAGCCTCGTCCGGGCCAGGGGGAGGGACCCTGGGCGGGGGGAGTAGCTCAGCCCCGCATCCTCCGGCCAAAAAATTCCTCCGAGGAGGGGCTGGGGGAGCGGAGCCCTCACCTCGTTCCTCGTTCCTCGTTCCTCGTTCCTCGTTCCTCGCTCCTCACCCCGAATTTGGGTCGGGCAGGGTGGGTGAGAGCGGCTCTGCTTTGTCACCCTCGGGGTAATTCGGGTTCGGCCTCAGTTTCTGTGCGGGACAGCGGGGAAAAGGGTCAAGGAAAAGAGAATTTCTGGCTGCTGGTTTCCCGGATTTTAGCGTTGGACAATGGATTTTTGAAGGGATGGGTGAGCCAGCCCAGGGTCTTCACACCCAAAAGTGACCTTGGCTCCAAAGGAAAAAAAGCTTGGAGGGTAAGAAGAGTTTTCTCCAAATAAATAGGTTTTTTAAAAATAAAAGCGCGTTGGAGATTTTCAATCTTCCTTCCCCAAGGAAGAACTTGGTCAGTTGGGAGTTCAATTCCACCCTTGGGATCTGTGAAAGAACAAGACAATAAATCCCAAAAAACCCAAAACAATAAAACCCAAAAAAACCCGAAACAATAAATCCCAAAAACCCAAAACAATAAACCCCAAAAAAACCAAAACAACAAAACCCAAAAACCCAAAACAATAAAACCCAAAAAACCCAAAACAATAAAACCCAAAAAACCCAAAACAATAAAACCCAAAAAAACCAAAACCAATAAAACCCAAAAACCCAAAACCAATAAAACCCAAAAAAACCAAAACCAATAAAACCCAAAAACCCAAAACCAATAAAACCCAAAAAAACCAAAACCAATAAAACCCAAAAACCCAAAACAATAAAACCCAAAAAACAAAATGACAAAACCCAAAAAACCCAAAACAATAAAACCCAAAAAACCCAAAACAACAAAACCCAAAAGACCAAAAACAATAAAACCCAAAAAACAAAACGACAAAACCCAAAAAACCCAAACCAATAAAACCCAAAACCCAAAACAATAAAACCCAAAACCCAAATAATAAAACCCCAAAATTCCCAATTTTTATTGTACCTATCCTGTCTCTTGCTGTTGGCCTCACGCGCTTCCCTTCAAACCCCACAAATAAAATTCCCATAAATCCTCTCCCTCTCCCTGTCCCATCCCTGTCCCCGCACACCCCCGGCCTTTCCCAGGGGTGGAGCCCGGAATTGTCCCGGGAAATCCCAAACCCGGCCGGTTCCCGGCTCCAGGGCGGTCACAGCAGCTCCAGCCCCGAGCGGATCCCGGGGGAGCCCCGAGGATTCCCCGGGGTGATCCCGGCCCGCTCCAGCCCCGAGCGGATCCCGAGGATTCCCCGGGGTGATCCCGGCCCCGCTCCAGCCCCGAGGGTTCCCCGGGGTGATCCCGGCCCCGCTCCAGCCCCCAGGATTCCCGGGGTGATCCCGGCCCACTCCAGCCCCGTCCCCCGCTGACCCCGGTCGCAGCCATCGGCTCAATTCCCAGCGGGGCCGAATTCCAGGAGATTCCAGGAGATTCCAGGGGAGCCTGAGCCCCTCTCCCGCTGCTCCCTTTGTTCCCAGCCGGCCCCGGAGGGGTCACGAGAGGCTTGGCCTAATTAACAGCGGCCTAATTAACAGCGGCCTAATTAGCGGCGATCTCGCGGGGTGCCGGGGAAAAGGCAGAGCCGGAAGGGAGCGGGGCAGGGAAGGGCAAGGGAGCCCTGGGAGCGCCCCGGGCTCTGCCAGGAGACAAATCCCACTCCATACAATTCCCAATCCCACTGCTATTCCCATTCTCACTCCCATTCCACTCCATTCCATTTCCATTCCCATCCCATTCCCACTCCAATTCCCATTCCCATCCCCATTCCATTCCCACTCCTATTCCCATTCCTGCTCCCATTCCCATTCCTATTCCCATTCCAAATCCCACTCTCAATGCCATTCCCACTCCCATTCCCAATCCCACTCCCATCCCTATCCCCATTCCTGCTCCCATTCCCGCTCCCATTCCCATTCCTGCTCCCATTCCATTCCCATTCCCATTCCTGCTCCCATTCCCATTCCATTCCCACTCCTATTCCCATTCCATTCCCATTCCTGCTCCCATTCCCACTCCCGTTCCTATTCCCAATCCCACTCTCAATGCCATTCCCACTCCCATTCCCAATCCCACTCCCATCCCCATTCCTGCTCCCATTCCCTGATCCGTTCCATTCCCATTCCCACCCCCATTCCCATTTCATTCCCACTCCAATTCCAATTCCCATTCCCATTCCTGCTCCCATTCCCTGATCCTGCCCCATTCCAGCTGAAACCAGCCTGGGTTTTACCAGGCAGGACTTGGGACATCCCATAGGAAAAACCCCAAAATTCCATTTTCCTCCTGCTGTAGGAGCAGAGAGGCTTTGAACCCTCCCCAGGCTCCAGGGGCACCAACTGCCCGGGAAGGGGTTCAGTGGGAAAACGCTTGTAATTAATTATTATTGTAATTAATTATTATTGTAATTAATTACGTGCTTGGAGCAGAACCTTTGGAGCAATTGAGTTTCTTGCTGCCCTGGGCAGAGTGAGAATGAGGAGAGGGGAGGAGTCATTTCGGGGTGATTTAATTTTGGGGCTGATTTCATTTTGGGGCTGATTTCATTTTGGGGAGATTTCATTTGGGGCTGATTTAATTTAGGGCTGATTTAATTTAGGGCTGATTTAATTTAGGGCTGATTTCATTTTGGGGCGATTTCATTTGGGGCTGATTTCATTTTGGGGTGATTTTCATTTTGGGGTGATTTTCATTTTGGGGTGATTTTCATTTTGGGGAGATTTCATTTTGGGCTGATTTCATTTTGGGCCGATTTCATTTTGGGGCCGATTTCATTTTGGGCCGATTTCATTTTGGGCCGATTTCATTTTGGGCTGATTTCATTTTGGGCCGATTTCATTTTGGGCCGATTTCATTTTGGGGCCGATTTCATTTTGGGGCCGATTTCATTTTGGGGCCGATTTCCTTTCGGGCCGATTTCCTTTCGGGGCGATTTCCTTTCGGGGCGATTTCCTTTCGGGGCGATTTCATTTTGGGGCGATTTCATTTTGGGGCGATTTCATTTTGGGCTGATTTGATGAACATTTTTAGCTTGACCTGAACATAGAACTCAATTTTAAACAACACAAATTCAGTTTTAAAGCGCTTTTTAATTAATTTTCAATTATTGTATTGATTCAAGCTCCTAAAATGTTGTTTGGAAAAGGAAAAAGTACAACCATAACTGGAGCACTCACGAAATCAAATATTTGCAGATGATTCATTATCTGCCCAAGGTATTACCAATCCCAGAAGGGATTGATGAGTTTTCCCAGTTTGGATTCGGGAGTTTTTCCCACATCCCCTGCGCAAGCAGGTGGAATTTTGGAACTTTTTGAGCAGTAAATGATGTAAATGAGGGCAGAGGAAAAGATCCAAGCCCTTCGTTTTGGGGAGCTCCAGGTGGGACACAGAGGTGGGAAAATCCTGTGGGAAAATGGGATGAGATCCTCATTGATTTTGTCATTGGAATCCTGGAAATGCCCAGGGCATTAAAAGTTATTAAATTGTTACTTAAAAGTTGTTAAATTCAACGTTTACATTTTAATGCTCAGCAAGCTCGTGGCTCTTTCTCTGGGAGAAAAAGAATTGGGAAATCAGGGACTGGGAAATCAGGAATTGTGAAATCAGGGACTGGGATGTCAGGAATTGAGATAACAGGAACTGGGATGTCAGGAACTGGGAAATCAGGAATTGGGGTGTCAGGAATTGGGATATCAGGAATTGGGATGTCAGGAACTGGGCTGTCAGGAATTAAGAAATCTGGAACTGGGGTGTCAGGAACTGGGATATCAGGAATTGTGAAATCAGGGACTGGGAAATAAGGAATTGTGATATCAGGAACTGGGAAGTCAGGAACTGGGAAATCAGGAATTGTGATATCAGGCACTGGGAAATCAGGAATTGGGATTGTCCAGCCTGGAGAAGCGAAGTTTGGAGTTGGCCCCGTTCTGGATTTTCAGTCCCTGAAGGAGCCACAGGGAGCACGGAGAGGGACCAGGACACGGGGAATGGTTTTACATGGACAGAGAGGAGTTCAGGTGGGATTTTGGGATGAATTCCTCCCTGTGAGGGGGTGAGGCCCTGGGATGAATTCCCAGAGCAGCCGTGGCTGCCCCTGGATCCCTGGAATGTCCCAGGCCAGGCTGGAGCCCCTGGGACAGGGGAGGTGTCCCTGGCACGGCAGGTGAGGGATGAGAGGAGATTTAAATTCCCATCCAACCCAAACCATCCCGGGATTCTTTGATCTCCCAAGTCTGACAAGGGCTGGGATTTGTGTTCCTCACCTGATTCCTTCACTCCTGCATCAAAGCTGAGCCGGTTCAGCCCCGTCAGGGCCTGTCAGGAACCCCCGGCAGAGCTGCCTGAGATCCCCAAGAACTTTTTTCCATCCCTGCCTTTATTAAAAAGTGTCACCCCAAAAACCTCCTGGGCTAAAATTATCCCGCTCTGCTTCTCCCGGGATGACAGAGCTGCTGTCAGGGCAGCGACAGCCCCAAACCCTGATGTCATCCCAGAAAAAAATAGGGAAACAAAAAGAAAAAAAGAAAAAAAAACTTGTAGGGAAGCTCGGGGAATTTGGGATTGATGCTGCTGCTCTGTCCTGGCCAGCTCAGGCTGCTCCCAGAGCAGGGAATTTGGGATTTATCCATGGGAACACAAAAAGGGGCTGAGGGGGGCACGGGGGTGAGGATGTGCCAGATCTGCACTGCCCAGATTTCCAGAACCTTCCTGGGGAATTGCAGGAGTTGGAATTCAAAAGTGGCAGCACAGGAGGCACCAGGGGCGCTCAGGAACCAGCCCAGACAAAGATTTCCTCGGGGAAATCGTTCCAGGGCGTTCAGTCCTTCCCTGGCTCCGCAGGGCCTGGCCCCAAACCGGGCTGGTTCCTCCTCCTCCTCCCCGAAATTAAATCCAATTTCAGCTCGGAGCTCCCTCCTGCCTCACCCCCGGCTCAGCCCAGCCACCTCTGCTGGCCAAAAACTGAATTCAAAAATCCTGGGAGAACACCAGGGCTCCGGGGAGCTTCCCAAGCCGGGGAATTCAGGGGGTGAGTGAAGGAACAGGTGATCCCAAAGGTGGGAATGACCCCGAGGGTGGGAATGATCCCGAGGGTGGGAATGATTCCGAGGGTGGGAATGATCCCGAGGGTGGGAATGATCCCAGGGGTGGGAATGATCCCGAGGGTGGGAATGATCCCAGGGGTGGGAATGATCCCAAAGGTGGGATGATCCCGAGGTGGGGATGATCCCGAGGTGGGGATGATCCCAAAGGTGGGGATGATCCCGAGGGTGGGGATGATCCCAAAGGTGGGAATGATCCCAAGGATGGGAATGATCCCAGGGATGGGGATGACCCCAAGGGTGGGGATGACCCCAAGGGTGGGAATGATCCCAAAGGTGGGGATGATCCCAAAGGTGGGAATGATCCCAAGGATGGGGATGATCCCAAAGGTGGGGATGATCCCAAAGGTGGGATGATCCCATTCCCAGCAGCAGGGAACACCAGGCCGTGGCTGTCACCTCCTGGGATGATCCACACAAATCCCCTCCTGCACCTTGTCCAGACACCCCTAAAATGTCCCCCCCAAAAAAATCCCAAATGCAAAAATGATCCCAAGGGATCCTGTGGCAGCCTCAGCTTCCCTGGGAATCTGTTCCAGCACCTCATTCCTCCAGGGAGGAATTCCTGGCCCGCTGGGATGAGGATCCGTGCCCATCCCAAGATTTTTTTGGGTTCAGACAGGACCAGGTCAGACCTCGGGGGGCTCTGAGTGACCTCAGGGCTGGAGCAAAGAACCAACAGAATTCCCAAAAATCCTCCCTACCCTCTGCAATTCCCAGGGCTGGCGAAACTCCGGAATTTTACACGCACCAAGGGGAGGAATTCCTCTCCGGGGATGTGGAGGTGCCACCAGCCGGGGCAGCTCCGGGGTCCCCGCCGAGGCTCGGGGCCCTGGGTGACATTTCCAACCTCCCGAGCTTGTGACCACGGTTGCAACATTCCTTTTGTTTTCTAGGAATTCGACTCCACCAAGGAGGGAAACCACAGGGAAATTGTTTCAGTGTGTGCGCTCTGGATTTGGGGAGAGGAGGGATGGGGCCGAGGGATGATGTATCACACGCGGCTGCACGGCCAAGAGCTTTAAAAAAACACCCTCGGCTCTAAAACCCGGGCAAAGGGACTTTTTCCCTCTTTGCCTTGGCAGGGGCTGAGCCCAGGCAAGGGGAGATCAAAGCCCAGGCGAGGCTGCTGCGAAAAATCAAGGCCTGGACGTTTATTAAGATTTTTATTCATTAAAAATTAAAAAAAAAAAAAATAATAATCCCCGCTCTGAGCTCGGTGGGATTTCGCTGTGGAACTTTTGACACGGGAGCTGCCCGATTTAGAAGGAAAATCGCCTCTTTCTCCTGCCAGCTGTAAGGCGATCCCTCCATTTCCTGTGAAATTCCAAGCAGGAATACGAACACCTTTGTGCTGTCCTCAGGTGGGCTGGGGGCACATCCAGCCCTCGTTCCCGGTGTCCGGAGTGTCCCAGCTCAGCCCCAGGCAGATGTGGCTGTCCCCACCACAGATGTGGCTGTCCCCACCACATCTGCCTGCTCCGCTCCCTTTTAGCCCTCGGTTCAATTCCGAGTTTCCCGTTTCTCTCCCGACCTTTTTTTTTTTTTTTAATTTTTATTTTATTTTTTTTTTTTCGCGGTTCTTTTCTCCCCTTTGTGCGATCTGCAGCACAGAAGTTTAACTTGGCAGCGGGGCTGGAACAGATGGAGAGGCCTGGCCCGGCTCCTCAGATCCCAGGAACTCCTGCTCGGAGCCGTGGGCAGCATTTCCAGCCACTCACTGCCTGGATCTGCCAAGGCAGAGCCTAAAAAACCCCCCAAAAACCCCCAAAAAACCCAAAAAAAAACCCCCAAAAAAAACCAAAAAAACCACCCAAAAACCAAAAAAAAAAACCCCAAAAAACCCAAAAAAAACCCCCCAAAAAAACCAAAAAAACCACCCAAAAACCCAAAAAAAAAAACCCCAAAAAACCCAAAAAAAACCCCAAAAAACCCAAAAAAACCCCCAAAAAATCACTTTCAGATAAAGGAGCTGGAATTTTCTTTAGGACAAACATCCCCATGAGCACCCTCCCGCCATGGAAAGTGAGAATCCCACGTGAGCTGATCCCAAGGGAGAACAGGAGGGAGGTTTCAGGGAAAGCTGGAATGTTGATATCCTTTCCTCAGCCTGGAAAGGGCCGGGATGGTGAATCCACTCTGGATTCTCTGAGGTGAGGGTGGGGCAGAGCCCTCCCAAGCACACCCAAGCCATGAGCAGGCACAGGTTGGAGCCATTCCTCATGGAGAGGATCCTTCTTTGGCCTCCCAGCACCAACAGATGAGGAAACCCCAAAATTTTCTGAGCCTGAGAGAATTTCAGCTGTGCTGGTTTTCCCAAGGGAAACCTTTCAGCAGCTCTTTCTCTTCCCAAAACATTTTGTAAATGGCTGCTCCTCTCTCAAAACATTTGTAGGTAAACCACGCACTTTTCTCATAACAAAACCTCTCCCAGGTCTTTTGTTTCCTATTTCTGTTCCTGAACCAGTGTGGAGAGAGAGGAGTCAATGCTCTGCACCAGTCCCTTTTGGGGACGGATTTCCCTGGGATGGGATCCATGGGATGGGATGGGATGGGATGGGATGGGATGGGATGGGATGGATGGGATGGGATGGGATCCATGGGATGGGATCCATGGGATGGATGGGATCCATGGGATGGGATCCATGGGATGGGATGGGATCAATGGGATGGAGTGGGATCCATGGGATGGGATTGGGGCTGATGGGAATAAGTGAGATGGGATGGGATGGGATGGGATGGGATGGGATGGGATGGGATGGGATGGATGGGGATGGGATGGGATGGGATGGGATGGGATGGGATGGATGGGATGGGATGGGATGGGATGGGATGGGATGGGATCCATGGGATGGGATGGGATGGGATGGAGGGGTTGGGTTTGATCCTCCAGGTCCCTTCCAACCCCAAACCATTCCAGAATCCCACTGTTCCTGCCATTCCTCCCCACAGGAAGCGCTCACAGCAGAGCCTTTGTGTCTGAGCTGCTTGGCAAAGACCTTTCCACGTCCCCTGGGGGAGTTGAATCATTATTTTGTTGCCTTGCAGGCATTGTTAATATTCCAAGGTCTGGGAAAGGAGATTTTCCTTCGGAATCCTCTGGCTCTGCCTGTCAGGGTCAGTGCGAGTTGGAGTCACCCCTCCCTGGTGTCACCCTTGGCCAGGACACCCCCAGTGTCCCCAGCCCGTCCTGCAGGGTCCCTTTCCCAGCTCGGGGCAAGCAGGGAACAAACCCAGAGCCGGCAGAAAATCCCTTCCCTTGGAATATTTCCACCTTGCAGGGAACGGCTCAGCCCTGCCAGGTGCAAACCCCTTTTCTCCTGCTCCCTCTGCCCTCTGCCAGCCAGGGCCCGGCAGCAGGAGCAGATTTCCCTGGGTGCCAACAGCTCCAGGAGCCATTCCCTGGAAAAGGCCGCTCCAGGCTGGGGCTGGCACGGAGCAGGAGGCGGATTTGGCCTGGCAGGGCTGTGGGGAGAGCAGGAATTCTGCCAGGAAAGGTGCTGGTGTTTGTTGGCTCCAATCCCACCCAGCCTTAGTTTTGGGCTGTGCTCAAGGCCTTCCCCAAGAGGAGGAATGGAAAGGCTGAAGGAACAGAGTGACCAGCAAATCCCACACGCTGGGTATCCACCTTTAATTAGCAATGAGCATTAATGACTAATTAAGTGGAATGCACATTAATTAATGCACGGCCTGGGCTGTTCCTGAACTGTCCTGGAGGGACAGGACACAGGGAATGGCTTCAGCAGGGCACCGTCACATTTGGGATTTGGGATTTGGGATTTGGGAATTTTTCCCCGTGAGGGTGGGGATGCCCTGGGATGGAATTCCCAGAGCAGCTCTGGCTGCCCCATCCCTGGATTTGTCCAAGGCCAGGCTGGACAGGGCTGGGAGCAGCACAGCAAAAAATGTCCAGGAACATCTGCAGAGCCCAGACTGGACGGGTTTTCCACAGGGATGAGGACAGGGCCATGGAAGGGAAGGAGCTGAGGCCCAGGAGCTCTAAAACAGTTCCAGGAGGGATCAAAGGCCTGGAGAACGTCCCCAGTCCCAGGGCTGGCACCTCCAGGAGTCATTCCCTGGAAAAGGCCGCTCCAGGCTGGGCTGGCAGGGAGCAGGAGGTGGATTTGGGTCATCCCAAGGGACAGGACACAGGGAATGGCTTCCACTGACAGCAGGCAGGGCTGGATGGGAATTTGGGAAGGAATTCCTGGCTGGGAGGGTGGGGAGGGGCTGGGATGGGATTATCCCTTGTCCCAAACCCCTCTTTGCCTCTTATATTGCTTTTGTATTTTCAGATTCTGTGCTGCCTGGGGATGGAGCCTCACATTAATTGCCATATTAATTGCCATATTAATTGCCATATTAATTGCCATATTAATTGCCATATTAGGTGCCATATTAATTGCCATATTAGGTGCCATATTAATTGCCATATTAATTGCCATATTAATTGCCATATTAATTGCCATATTAATTGCCATATTAATTGCCATATTAATTGCCATATTAGGTGCCATATTAATTGCCATATTAATTGCCATATTAATTACCATATTAATTGTCATATTAACATCTCTCTACAGAGCAGGCAGACAAACCAAATCCATTTCTGCTGCAGACCAAGGACAACTCTCAGCCCAAAACCACAAACAACGATGGACTGAGGGGTGGGACAAGGATGGGAGCTCACAGCCTGGGGCTGGAATTGGACAATTAGGTTCCAATACGCAAATAGACCTAAACTTATAAAATTGTAAAAGTTTATAAAAATGTATAATTTATAAAACTTATACAATTGTAAAATCTGATGACCACTCAGCCATTTTGTGACCACTCCCAGCAAGGCGCAGCCTTGGCAGTGCCCAGGGTGGATCCTGGATCCCTCTTAACAAATCCCAACTTTATCCTCCCGCCTCAGTTTCAGGTCAGCCTTCCCAATTCCGCAGGATTCCTGTGTTTAGCCCCGAGCACGGAGGCAGCGGAGCTGAGCCCGACTCCGGCACATCCAAAGGCGGGGAAGCAGCCAAGGCTTGGATCCCGTCCTGGGCTGGGAGCGGAGCCCCGAGCGGAGCGCCGGGGCAGCTCCGCGCACGGGACGTGCCGGCTCCGCACAGCGGCACCTCCGCGCTTCCAGGAATGTTCTCGGAAGTGGGCAGGAGCTCCCGCGCTGCCGACAGCGGCGGCGGCCGCGTTCCCCGGCGGTTCGGGGCTCTCAAATGCCGCCCGCGGTGCCCGGGCGCTGTTCTGCCAACAATCCGTGCTGCTGTTCGCTCTCCGTGTTCAGACACGGCCAGGGAGGCTGAACTCGCTGTTTTCGGAGCAGTTTTTCACAGCCCAACCACGCCGTGGTTCTGCTCAAAGCTGAGCCCGGTTTTTGGACTCTTTCTTGGGATGCAAATTCTCCATCCCAGCTCCCGTGCTCAGGCCGGGTCATTCCCTGAGGGAGAGCTTTGGGGTTTGCCCAAACATTTCCCCCAAGTGTTTCCCTCCTTTTATCCCCTTCCCTCTCATCCCACCAAACCTTTTCCCCTGC
Organism: Acrocephalus scirpaceus scirpaceus; assembly: GCA_910950805.1. Taxonomy (NCBI): domain Eukaryota; kingdom Metazoa; phylum Chordata; class Aves; order Passeriformes; family Sylviidae; genus Acrocephalus; species Acrocephalus scirpaceus. The sequence goes on along the minus strand of OU383800.1, from coordinate 371,497 downwards.
AGCCGGCAGAAAATGGGATTTTCTGGTTAAATACACCAAAATAAATCCCATAAAGGGAGGGGAGAGGGAAGGGGGAGAGCCAGGGATGGACGAGGAGCACAGGGCTGAACATCCCAGAGAGCCGGAGGTGCTGCAGGACAGGAAAATCCCGAGGGAATCAGCAGAGCTGGGATGGGATCCGAGTCCTCCTGCAGCTCCTGCAGCCTTTGCAGGGCTCCTTGTGGGATTTCCATCACCTTCCCCTTTCCAGTGCTCCCTGTGGGATTTCTGTCCTTTTCCTTTTCCAGTGCTCCTTGTGGGATTTCTGTCCTTTTCCTTTTCCAGTGCTCCTTGTGGGATTTCTGTCCCTTTCCCTTTGCAATGCTCCCTGTGGGATTTCTCTCCCTTTCCCCTTCCCAGTGCTCCCTGTGGGATTTCTCTCCCTTTCCCTTCCCAGTGCTCCCTGTGGGATTTCTCTCCCTTTTCCCTGAACTTTTGGGGTTTGTTCCAGGGCTCTTCTTTGTAGTGATGGGGAAAACATGAGCAGAATCCCTTCCCCGCTCCCTGTAACAGGAATAAAACAGGAGCAGAAAAATCAGCCTTTGGTAGAACCAAAGTTGCCTCTGAGGGATGGCAGCGAGCAGAAATCTCCCAGGATTTTCCAGGTTCTTGGATATTCTCCCTCTGTCAGTCCAGGTTCCATCCTCCCCCCAGGAAGGATTCAGGCCCTGGGGTTTTGTGCCTGGTTTGGTTCCTTTCCCTGGGGAATGCAGGAAAGGAAAAGTGGATCCAACTTCTCTGTGAGGGAGGAATTCGTGATCCCCTCTGAAGCCCCAGGGTTGGACCTTGCTTGGATTTTCCTCCTTCCTTGCCTCGTTCACTTCACCGAGCAGCTGGAATCCAGCGCCGTGAGCAAGGAATGGGAAGGGGGATGCTCAGGAATCTCTAGGGTGGGACTGGATAATCCTCAAAGTCCTTCCCACCCAAAAACCATCCTGAGATCCTGGGATTTATGCTCCAAATGTGCCTTGATGCCCCACATCCCCTTCCTCTGCCCCAGCCAGCCAAACTCCTTCCCTGCACCCCAAATCCCTCCGGAAAAAAAAACACAGAGTGAGCGGGGAGGAATCCGACTGAGGGGCTGAAATCCCTTAAAGAACAAGATTAGATCAAATATTTCCCAGCATCTGGGGCTTCTTGCCCACCCCACTGTGGCCCAGCCCCGGCTGTCAGACCCTGAGCATTCCCAGAAGGAGTTAAGGGAGAGCTGGGAGGGAGCCAAGAGTTTTTGCCGGAAGCTTTATCTTCCCCCCCTCCAAAAAAAAAAGAAAAAAAATCTGATGTCTGGAGCTCTGGACAAAGCATTGTCCTCATAAAACACAACAAGAACAACAAAACAAGCCCTGCTATTCCCAGCTCTGTAACAAGCCATAAAATGGGGGAGAGAAAAAAAAAAAAAAAGGGCAAAAAAAGCAAAAAAAAAAAAAGCAAAAAAAAAAAGGCCTGGAAATGTAAGAGTTTTATTAAACTGGAACCATGTGTTTCCCATAGTCCTGTCTCCATAAGCTGTGCACATCCCGTCCGTGTTTATGTTCTCCTCGGGGGTGTGAGGGGGTTTTTTCCATGCCTGGGAATGATTAGGAGGAGGGAGCCTGGATGAACTCATGTCTCCTGTGAGCAGCACCAGGAAACCTGCACACACCGGGAGAGGCTCGAATCCTGCGGGAATGGCCGGGGATGGGCAAGGGGGAAAGGGAAAAAAGGGGGAAAAAAAAGGAAAAAAAAGGAAAATTCCAGAGTGGAAAAAAAGAGGAGAAAGCTGTCCCACGTGGCTCGTTGTAAAAAGTGGGAATTGTAAATGTAAAATGTAAAAATTTGGGGTTTTTTGGCTCTGGGAATTGAAGTCTGGATTGAGGAGATTCCCTGGATATTCCTGAGGGTCTGGAGCGATCCTGCCTCACCCAGGGAGGCTCGGAGAGGCCCTGGGGTGGTTAAAATTTCCCCCATTCCCCTTCTGGGGTCTCCAACACCCACCAGGCATTCCATAAATGAGGAGATCGTCCTGGAAACGAGTTTGGAGCTCCATGGGGACTTCCCAGGGAAGGAGAAGGGTCAGGGCTGGGATTTGCCAGGAGCCCCCGGCCTGGCTGGAGATTTTGGGCACGAGGAGAGGCCGTGGGGAGCTGGGTGGGGAGGTTTGAGGGTTTGAGTTCAGATTTGGGCAGGAATGCCCCGGGACGAGGGCTGCGAGGAGGAGTCTCGGGGGAAATGGGTAATGGGATATTTTTAGCTGGAATTGGCTGTGGTTGTTGTTTCCACGTGGGTGAACAGCCCTGGGCAGGACTGGGAATCTCCTGTGCAGGGAGCAGGTGTGGTGGCACCTGCGTGGTGACAGAGCTGCACAGGAGGGACGTGACATCATGGGCAGTGACCTCAGAGAGCGCAGGGATTACAGAGTTTCACCCATTTTTCCTGGTCCTGAGCCCATTCCCTGCCTCAGGTCGGTGCCTCTCCTCCTGCAGGACACCCAGGCGTGCCCGGGACACCGAGGGCTGGGGATCCATCATTTCCTGGGCTGGAAATTCCAGGCTGATTTAGGCTGGAGGTGCCCTCAAAGCTGCTCCCATTCCATGGGCAGGGGCACCTCCCACACACCAGGTGCTGTTAAAACTTCCCTCCTCATTTCTCATTTGGAATCCTTGGATTTGGCATCCAGCTGATGGTATTTTGTTTTTCCCAATGCTAAAGGGTTTTTTTTTCTCCTTCTCCAGTGATCTCCGTGCCTGGCACTCAGGTTATCCCTCAGACTTCCTTTAGTTTTGATAAAGTGGCTCCCTCAGCTTTGCCAGCCCTGGGACTGGGGACGTTCTCCAGGTCTTTGATCCCTCCTGGAGCTGTTTTACAGCTCCTGGCCCTCAGCTCCTTCCCTTCCATGGCCCTGTCCTCATCCCTGGGGAAAACCCGTCCAGTCTGGGCTCTGCAGATGTTCCTGGACATTTTTTGCTGTGCTGCTCCAAGCCCTGTCCAGCCTGGCCTTGGACAAATCCAGGGATGGGGCAGCCAGAGCTGCTCTGGGAATTCCATCCCAGGGCATCCCCACCCTCACAGGGAAAAATTCCCAAATCCCAAATCCCAAATCCCAAATCCCAAATCCCAAATCCCAAATCCCAAATGTGACGGTGCCCTGCTGAAGCCATTCCCTGTGTCCTGTCCCTCCAGGACAGTTCAGGAACAGCCCAGGCCGTGCATTAATTAATGTGCATTCCACTTAATTAGTCATTAATGCTCATTGCTAATTAAAGGTGGATACCCAGCGTGTGGGATTTGATGGTCACTCTGTTCCTTCAGCCTTTCCATTCCTCCTCTTGGGGAAGGCCTTGAGCACAGCCCAAAACTAAGGCTGGGTGGGATTGGAGCCAACAAACACCAGCACCTTTCCTGGCAGAATTCCTGCTCTCCCCACAGCCCTGCCAGGCCAAATCCGCCTCCTGCTCCGTGCCAGCCCCAGCCTGGAGCGGCCTTTTCCAGGGAATGGCTCCTGGAGCTGTTGGCACCCAGGGAAATCTGCTCCTGCTGCCGGGCCCTGGCTGGCAGAGGGCAGAGGGAGCAGGAGAAAAGGGGTTTGCACCTGGCAGGGCTGAGCCCTTCCCTGCAAGGTGGAAATATTCCAAGGGAAGGGATTTTCTGCCGGCTCTGGGTTTGTTCCCTGCTTGCCCCGAGCTGGGAAAGGGACCCTGCAGGACGGGCTGGGGACACTGGGGGTGTCCTGGCCGAGGGTGACACCAGGGAGGGGTGACTCCAACTCGCACCCGGCCCTGACAGGCAGAGCCAGAGGATTCCGAAGGGATGCACAGAGGGAATGGCTCCCATTGTCAGCAGGCAGGGCTGGATGGGATTTGGGAAGGAATTCCTGGCTGGGATGGAATTCCCAGAGCAGCTGTGGCTGCCCCTGGATCCCTGGAGGTGCCCAAGCCAGGCTGGAGCAGCCTGGGACAGTGGGAGGTGTCCCTGCCATGCTCTGGATGCTCCTTCGGGATCCTTCCAACCCAACCCATTCCATGATAAATCGGGAATGTGAAAAAGACGACGAACACAAACCACAGCCCGACACCAAGAGATTGTGAAAGGGTCACTGGGATGCAGGGAGAGGGAGCTGGGACAACCAAAGCGCTGCAGGGATCAGAGCAGCCCCAGAATTTCAGGTTCACAGGCGATAGAGCAATCAAAATCCAGTCGGGTTCAGCAACTGGCTTGGAAACCTCCCAGGAATCTCTGGTTTCAGGCAAGCTGGAAATAAAACAAACTATTCTGATGGTATTCAGCCTCCGTGTTCAGACACAGCTCAGCAGCCAGGGAGGCTGAACTCGCTGTTTTCGGAGCAGTTTTTCACAGCCCAACCACGCCGTGGTTCTGCTCAAAGCTGAGCCCGGTTTTTGGACTCTTTCTTGTGATGCAAATTCTCCATCCCAGCTCCCGTGCTCAGCCTGGGTCATTCCCTGAGGGAGAGGTTTGGGGTTTGCCCAAACATTTCCCCCAAGTGTTTCCCTCCTTTTATCCCCTTCCCTCTCATCCCACCAAACCTTTTCTCCCGCAGCCGGCAGAAAATGGGATTTTCTGGTTAAATACACCAAAATAAATCCCATAAAGGGAGGGGAGAGCTCATTCCCTTTGATGGCCCTGTCCTTATCCCTGTGAAAACCCGTCCAGTTTGGGGATGGGACCGAGGACACGAACACTGAACCCCCCTGAGGCACAGCAGGGAAATGGGGGAGCCCAGGAGCTCCAGGAAATTCCTGCCCAGCCCCATCCATCCCCTCTCCCCACCCACAGCACCACCCTGAGCTGTTTTAATTAATCAGGGACAGCTAAAAAATTAAATTAATTTTGTTTAATTCAGGGACAGCTCAGCACCTGCCGGGGCTGCCCCTGTGAAAAGTAAAAAGGGACACTACTCTGTGATCAATTTGATCAAAGCAGATAATTTTAATAAATTTTCCAGTTTCTTTTATACAATTCTTAGCCTTAATCACACATTTCATGCCACTTTACAGTTGGTTACCCCTGGAAGCCTTTTAGTCCCTATTGGTTAATTCTTCTTACATACACAGCAAAATGATACATCATTATATTTGATACAATAATAATATATATATAAATGATATATAAAATTCTACTGATCATTTTTTCTGGCTTTCTTCTGATTCCCACATTTCTAAAGTTGTTTATCATCCTTTGTTCTTCTTTATCCGTGACTTTTCTGCATCTTCTTTTTCTTGTTGTGTGAACCTGAAAACCCGAAATGGTTCCAGGCCAATCCTTTGGGATAATCTGGATTGTTCACATGTCCTCATCTTTAGAATTCATCAGAATTCATCTTCCACACTGCCCCATCCAACCTCTGCGCTCCTCCTCCTCCTCCTCCTCCTCCTCCTCCTCCTCCTCCTCCTCCTCCTCCTCCTCCTCCTCCTCCTCCTCCTCCTCCCATTCCAGGGGTCACTTTTCCCCTCAGGAGCCGCTCCTGGCCGGAGATGGGGACAGGGATGGGGACGTGTCCAGCCGGGCCAGACAGACGTGGAAATGGTGCTCCCAAGAGGCTCGGAGGAGACACGCCTTGGGAATGTGTCTGAGCAAGGCTGAGGCTGCGAGAAATCGGGAGAAATTGGGAGAAATCGGGAGAAATCAGAAGAAATCGGGATGAACTGGGATAAACTGGGATAAATCAGGATAAATTGGGATAAACTGGGATAAATCAGGGTAAATCAGGATAAATAGGGATGAATCGGGATAAATCAGGAGAAATCAGGATAAATTTGGAGAAATTGGGAGAAATCAGGAGAAATTGGGATAAACTGGGATAAATCAGGAGAAGTCATATCAAATGAGGATAAATCAGGAAAAATCAGGAAAAATCAGGAGAAATCAGGAGAATTTGGGATAAATAGGGATAAATCAGGATAAATTGGTGTAAATCAGGATAAATTAGGATAAGTCAGGATAAATCGGGATAAATCAGGAGAAATCAGGAGAAATTGGAATAAATCGGGATAAATCAGGAAAAATCAAGAGAAATCAGGAGAAATTGGGATAAGTCAGGATAAATCGGGATAAATTAGGATAAGACAGGATAAATTGGGATAAATCAGGATGAATTTGGATAAATCAGGATAAATTTGGATAAATCAGGATAAATCATGCACCTCAGCAAAGGGTGATGAAGGGAATTCCTGGCTCACACTTCAGGAGTTTTTTCCAGTTTGTCACTGGCACCATCAGCACGTGGAGGGTGGGAAATGTCTCCAATATCTGAACCAAATCTGCATTGTTGTTTCACGGCTCTGCTTTGGAGGAACCCCTAAATCCCCTCCAGTGAGAGAGGTTTTAACTCAGCTCCTCTCTCCAGCTTCCCTCATCCACGGAAAACTCTTCCAAGCGGGGTCCAGGGAGAGCTCACACCGGAGGAAGTTGTTTGGAAAAAGCCGTAGGAGCTGGAACAGAGCTGGAAATTCTGAAATGCAACCACCACCCACACAGGCACAGATGGACACACACCGAGAGCCTCCAGTGCACAGGAAAATCGGGATATATAGAAATAGCACTGACATTTCCAATCCCAGAATGGTTTGGGTTGGAGAGACCTTAAGGATTATCCCGTTCTACCCCTGGCCATGGGCAGGGACACCTTCCACTGTCCCAGGTTGGTCCAAGCCCTTGGACACTTCCAGGGATGGGGCAGCCACGAATCCTCCGGGCAGCTTCCCTCAGTGTCTTCAGCAATAACAGGAATTTGTCGGGTTAAAAAGAAGAAAAGAAAAAGAAAAAGAAAAGGAAAAGAGAAAAAGAAAAAGAGAGAAGGAGAAGGAGAAGGAGAAGGAGAAGGAGAAGGAGAAGGAGAAGGAGAAGGAGAAGGAGAAGGAGAAGGAGAAGGAGAAGGAGAAGGAGAAGGAGAAGGAGAAGGAGAAGGAGAAGGAGAAGGAGAAAGAAGGAGAAGGAAAAGGAGGGAAGGGAAGGGAAGGGAAGGGAAGGGAAGGGAAGGGAAGGGAAGGGAAGGGAAGGGAAGGGAAGGGAAGGGAAGGGAAGGGAAGGGAAGGGAAGGGAAGGGAAGGGAAGGGAAGGGAAGGGAAGGGAAGGGAAGGGAAGGGAAGGGAAGGGAAGGGAAGGGAAGGGAAGGGAAGGGAAGGGAAGGGAAGGGAAGGGAAGGGAAGGGAAGGGAAGGGAAGGGAAGGGAAGGGAAGGGAAGGGAAGGGAAGGGAAGGGAAGGGAAGGGAAGAGAAGAGAAGAGAAGAGAAGAGAAGAGAAGAGAAGAGAAGAGAAGAGAAGAGAAGAGAAGAGAAGAGAAGAGAAGAGAAGAGAAGAGAAGAGAAGAAAAGAAAAAGAAAAGAAAAAGGAGAGATCTGAAAACTCAAGAGTTATAGGTGGACAAAAATGATGAGACTGAAATCCCTCGAGCTCCTCCCACGGCTGGGGAACAGATGCCACAGAGGAAATGCGCTCAGAGGGATGGAAAAGGATTTTTCCCGAGTGCCTCATTCCCTCCAGCTCCAGCAAGGGTTAAATCCATCCACGGACTCTTGGAATGGGTTCCACTCTTCCCTCACACAACGAGACCCAGCCTCATCCCTGTCCCAGCCATGTTTGCACCTCCAAACTGACTGAAAGCTGCCCTCAAACCCACTCCAAAGTGATTTTCCAAGCTCTCAGCTCGGGGATGTTGAGTTTCTCTTCACTAACGATGGAAAGAAACTCCCCAGAAATTCCTGACTGGCACCACTCCAAATCCAGCCAGATCCGAGCTCGGACATCGAAGGTTGTAACCCCCCAAAAAAAATCCCATCTCCAGCAGACTCTGAATGAAAGGAATTTCGGGATGCCTCCTGCATGTCCTGCTGCAAGAGAACATCTGTTTCCCATGGAGAGGGGAGATATCCTCTGATTTAATCAGTTGGGGAGATCGGAAGGATAATGGGAGACATTTGCAAATTCCAAGTTTCCTAAAACTTCTCGTTTTCATCTCAGGAAGCCTGAAGGGAAAGGGTTGAGTGTGTGCTGCAGGAAAAGCTGAACAAAGCTCATTAGGGAGCACAGGGAAGCAGGGATCATTTACAGATCTCTTATCAGCTGGAAAACTGCAAAATCCAGGCCTTCCTGACACCATCCCGAGCTTTGATCCGAGCTCCTGCAGGGAGAGGAGAGCTCGGGTGTCACCCCAAGCCTTGGGTGAGCTCCTGGGGCACAGAGGGAAGAGCCAAAGGTGGGAGACTTGTCCCAGATTTGTGCAAATCCTAGCAGGAAATAACCACAGATTCCAGCAGGAAATAAAAACAGATTCCAGCAGGAAATAAAAACAGCTTCCAGCAGGAAATAACCACAGATTCCAGCAGGAAATAATAATAACTTCCAGCAGGAAAGAACCACAGTTTCCAGCAGGAAATAACGACAGTTTCCAGCAGGAAATAATAATAACTTCCAGCAGGAAATAAAAACAGATTCCAGCAGGAAATAATAACTTCCAGCAGGAAATAACAACAGATTCCAGCAGGAAATAACAACAGATTCCAGCAGGAAATAATAATAATTTCCAGCAGGAAATAATAATAACTTCCAGCAGGAAATAACCACAGCTTCCAGCAGGAAATAACAACAGATTCCAGCAGGAAATAAAAACAGCTTCCATCAGGAAATAACCACAGCTTCCAGCAGGAAATAACCACAGATTCCAGCAGGAATTCAGCCTCCATTTGGAATGATCTGGAGCTGGGTGTTGTCAACCCTTTCTCTCCTTCCCAGAGACTTCCCCACAGGTGAAGTGGCTCCTGAAGAGTCGTTAGCTCTGCTTATTCCCTGGGGGAATTTTCTGTGTCCTTCCCATCCTTCCTCCCTATTTTTCCCTGTTCTCCCAAGCCAGTGAGGTAATTCTGCATGAGAAGCCCGGGTGAAACCTCCGGGATGTGGCATCATTCCTGCTGGACACTGGTGGGATGTCCTGGAGCTGTCCATGTGGTGGGGAAGGCTCTGGGTGTGTGTTCTAACCCAGCCCAAATATCCAAACCAGGTTAAACCAGGCCCACGGCTCCACAAACTCCTTTGGGCAGGCCTGGGGAGTTCTGCTGCCTCAAGCGAGCGGCTCCAGGTGGGATAAACTCCCCCAAAACGCCCCCAAATGAACCAAATCCCAAAACATCCATCCCCATCGAGGCTGGGGCAAAGTCCCCTGATGGACCCATGTCCAAAAGGAATTCCAAAATTCAACTGGCTTCGATTCCAAAAGGAAAATACGGCCCTGAAGCCACCCAGGCCTTCTGCTCCTTTTGGGCCTGACCCAAATCTGCACCTCCCCTCCCCCTGCATTTCCCCCCGACACACCTTTCCTTCCACTGGAACATAACCCCAAATAAGAGCTTGGCCTGACATGAAAGCAAAATGTATAAATATTTTTAAAAAGAGAAGAATTCCTGCCTCTCCACCAGTTTGCTCCAACTAATAGGTTTCAGATGTCTCACATACTTCATTCATTCAGCCCCATTCAGTCTCCTAGGAGCCCCCGCTGTATTTATTAAACACAGCAATTGTGGAATGTTCAGCACTTACAGAATCAAACACACCATTTTTTTTTTTTTTTCCTTTTCCCCCCCAAAAAAAGCGTAATTAGAAAGTTTTGTGAGTGACCTAAAACCATCACCAGTTCCAATCCCAGTGCCCACCCTGGCACCCTGCAGCTGTCCCAAACCCTGTGCCGTGGTTTAACCCTTCCTGCCTGCCCAAGGACATTTTTTTTTGGGGGGGAGTTTTATCCTGGGCAGGATGATTTCCCTGCCGTGCTGGAGCACCTCCTGCTCGCTGCCTTGTTCCTGAACGTGTTCTTTCGGACTCTTGGCTCTCACATCCCACTTGTCTCCGCAGTCTCGGCAGCTCTTCCCACTCCTGGAGGCGCGAGTGGAGGCTGGAATCCTGCAGGATGCCAGTGCTAATTTCAGCAGCACGGAGCTGGAGAACACCACTGCTGTTCCTAGAGGGATTCGAATGGAAGCAGACAGGAGAGCGGAGCCATTTCTCATTGCAGAGCTGGCAGGCAGAGCCGAGGAGGATGTCTGGGCTGCACAGGCAGGACACGGGGTTGGTTCCAGCACCGCTGACCTGCCAGAGCTGGGGACTGCTCTGAAGGGTTGGCTGGAGTCTGGCACAGGCCCAGGGCCTTTTTTTGGGGAGAGATGCATGAAAAGCAGAGCTGAGAGGGGACGTGAGGCCCTGGGCCTGGGCTGGGACCATCTGGCACGAGCCAGCGGCGGAGGAATGGCCTTTGCTTGAGGCCACAAGCAGTTCATGCAGCTGCTGAGTTCTGTCAGTCTGGAGTGCTCCAACAGGAGGTCATGGCCCCCAGGCAGCCTCCTCTGGGCCAGCAGCTCCATCCTCAGGGCCAGCAGCTCTGTCCCAGCCTCCTCTGGGCCAGCAGCTCCATCCTCAGGGCCAGCAGCTCTGCTCCAGCCTCCTCTGGGCCAGCAGCTCCATCCCCTGGGCCAGCAGCTCCATCCTTGGGCCAGCATCTCCATCCCCGGGGCCAGCAACACCACCCCTTGGGCCAGCAGCTCTGCCCCAGCCTCCTCTGGGCCAGTATCTCCATTCCCTGGGCCAGCAGCTCCATCCTTGGGCCAGCATCTCCATCCCAGGGCCAGCAGCTCCATCCCCTGGGCCAGCAGCTCCATCCCCTGGGCCAGCAGCTCTGCTCCAGCCTCCTCAGGGCCAGCAGCTCCATCCCCAGGCCAGCAGCTCCATCCCTGGGCCAGCAGCTCTGCCCCAGCCTCCTCTGGGCCTCAAACTCCATCCCAGCCTCCCTTGGAGCACAAATTCCACCCCAGGCTCCCCTGGGCCAGCAGCTCTGTCCCAGGAAGGGAGCACAGCCCAGCCCTGCACAATCATCCTGGGCACACCGAGCTCTTCCCAAAGCTGTGGTGGTTCCTTTTCCCCCCTTTTTCAGCTCCCTGCCCCCACAGGAGAGCCCTGGTCCATGGGAACGGCGCTGCTGTCACTGTTTCCACATTACTGCCCCCTCCAAGAGCCTGCAGTGATTCCTGTCCCAGACGTGCCCAGGGGAGCTGTTGGTTTCCAGGCAGGATCCCTGGTTATTGGTCCTGCTGTACGGGAAGGGATGAATCCCCGTGGCTGTAAAACACCAAACGTGCTGAGAGCTGCCCCAGAGCCTCCCAAAGCCTCATTACAGCCCTGGGTAATTAATTAAAGTCCATCTGTCACAGCCTCTGCCCGGGCACCAGGGCAGCTCCTTGCTCTGACCACTCCCAGGGGTTCCCGGTTTTCCTTGGCATTCTCCATCTCATTGTACAAGGAAAAACACCTCTGGAAAACCCTGGTTCTTGGAATTCACGAGTGCTCTGGCCAGGGAATGGCCACATTCCCAAGGCTGCCAGAGCTCCAGGAGTGTTTGGGCAACGCTTCAGGCACAGGCTGGGATGGCTGGGGTGTGTGTGCAGGGCCAGGAGCTGGACTCTGGTCCTTGTGCATCCCTGCCAGCTCAGGACATCCCAAAATTCCGTGATTAATTAGCAGTCCAGGTTAATTGTCTGATGTCAAACTCTTCTAGAAGGATCATTTCTGCTTGTGCAGCATCTCCACACCCCCAGGAGCCCAGCTGGGACTGGGATGTCCCAGGCAGTGCCAGGGGTCCCCTCAGCATCCTCAGCCCAGCAGATCCCATCTCCCCTCCCCAGGGCTCTGCAGGGAACTCCCAGCTGAGACCCAAGGCAGCCCCTGCAGCTCTGTGGGAGTTCCAATCCCTTCCATAAATAACAGCTCCTTGTCCTACAGGACCTGACCTTTGTGTCCCTGACCTCCTGGTGCTTCAGGACAACACCCCAGGAACCTCACACCCAACTCATCCCAAGCTTTAGGAACCCCCAGGCTGCCTCAGGGATCTGAGAGCCTGGATTCAAGGATGGGGGACCCACGGAGCAGCCCAGGCCTTCAGCTGCTCATTTCAGAGCTGTTTGTGGAGAATGAGTTCCTTCAACAACGGGGACACGTGAGCAATCCACGTTCTTATCTGAAAGGATTGGCCTGTAACCATTTCAAGGATGAAGAAGTCACGTACCAAGAAAAGATGCAGAAAGTCACGTACAAAGAACAAAAGATGGTAAACAACTCCAGAATGTAGGAATCAGAAGAAGGTCAGAAAACAGAAATGTAACGTTTTGCTGTGGATGTCAGAAGAATTAACCAATAGAGACTAGAAGGCTAATGTGTGCTTTTAGAGGCAACCAATTGTAAAGTGGTACAAAATGTGTGATTAAGCTAAGAACTGTATAAAAGAAGCTGGAAAAATTAAATAAATCATATTTAATGATTTATTCACTTCCATCACATTAGTCATAGAGCGATGTCCCATTTTCTTTTCTTTTCTCCGATTGTTCCCGGATATTCCAGCGTCACTCAGCTGTGTGCTCGTGGCACAATTCCAGATTTCTGCAGCAATGCCCAGGCCATGAGCACAAACGGCTGCCCCAGTCCCAGAGTCTGACCATGTATTGGAAAAACCCCTCAGGAAGATTCCTGCCCTTTCCTGAAACTCGGTGCCTCTGGGACAGCGATTCCTCCCCACTCGCCCTGGGTTTCCAGCCTTTTTTGTGAGGTTGGCTGAGCATCTGCTGGTGATTAAGGGTTTTGTCATCTGGAAAGAGCTGACAATTACCTCCAATTATTCCAACTAGGTCAGGTTCTTCAACACGAGTTTATGTGATGACTCTTGGCTGGAATGAAGGATTTCAAACCCCACTGGAGAGCAGAATCCACCGCTCCTCTCTCACATTCAGGAAAAAATTCCTTCCATAAATAGCAGCTCCTTGTCCTACAGGACCTGACCTGTGTGTCCCTGACCTCCTGGTGTTTCAGGACAACACCCCAGGAACTGCACAGCAGGCCTGGTTCTCCAGAACTGGAAAAGGGAGTGAAGGGGATTTCGGGATGCTCCAGGAATTTCAAGAAAGGTTTTCTCATCAAACTTTCCAGAAATTCCCAGAAATTGGAAATGTCCTTTGGGGGCTCAGGTGCCAGGTGAGAGAGTGGGGACTGAGGTTTAAACTCTGTGTGGGTAAAGGATGCCTCATTCCTTTTCCTGGGATCTACTGTCCTGGACAGGCTCTGATTTCCTGCTGGGAACTTCTCATTGTGTGAGCAGAAATATTTAACAGGGGCTGCACTAAAGTCCTTTCAGATTCCTGCCAACCCAAACTACTCCAGGGCTCTGTGAACAGTTGTACCTGTCCAGTCCCACAGCAGATTGGGGCTGTCCCTCTTCTCAGAGGGTTTTTCCAGGTGTCCCTCAAAATCCTGGAGCTTCTCCACGCTCCTAGTTCCCACTCAAGACTCAACGTGCCTGAAAAGCCTCCTCAGGAATCTCCTGCAGAGCAGGAAACCTGGAGAGAACTGAGCACCCACAATGCCATTTGTGGCTCTGCCTGTGCCAGCTCCTGTCCTTGTCACCCTGTCCCCTGCCCAGCACAGGTACCTCGTGTTCTCCAGCAGGTTCCTGGCACTGCTTCCCACAAAGATTCCCTTGGGGTCAGGAGCGTGTCCCACAAACCCCAGCTCGGAGCGTGGTCCAAATGGGACAAACACAACTGGAAAATGTGCTGCACTGCAAGGCCAGGAGATTCCAACTCCTTCTCCCTTAATTACCAGTGATTGCTTCTTGGCAAGAGCTCAACCTGCCAGAGCAGTGAGGTTTTACAAACATTCACACAGGCATTAGATCATTGTTTGAAGGAGTTATTGGCAGCCCAAATCTGAAGTAAAAACAGAGTTTAAAGCAGACCATATTGACCAGGGTGAAGCTGGCTGCTTTCATGTCTCCTGCTTGTCTCTGGACACCCAGGACCCCACTCGTTTCCTGTCACTCCCATCACCGAGGCATTCCTGGGGCTGGATGTCACCATTTGGGGGGGTTCTGTTCTGACTTTGGGGGGTTCTGTCCTCGTTGGGAGCAGGGGTTTCTAGAATTAAGAATCCCAGGATGGTTTGGGTTGGGAGGGACCTTAAATCCCATCCAGTGCCACCCCTGCCATGGCAGGGACACCTTCCACTGTCCCAGGCTGCTCCAAGTCCTGTCCAACCTGGCCTGGGACACTTCCAGGGATCCAGGGGCTGCTCTGGGCACCCTGGGCCTGCCCACCCTCCCAGGGAGGAATTCCTGCCCAACATCCCATCCATCCCTGTCCTCTGGCAGTGGGAAGCCATTCCCTGTGTCCCTCCATCCCCTCCATCCAAAGTCCCTCTCCAATATTTATTTCTTTATATCCGAGAAACACCTTCCCACATCCAAACACTGTCACACATTGGGAACGAGGCCTTTTCCCTTTGTATTCCAGCAGAATCTTTCTGCTTTGCTCTCGTGAATCCATCCTTGTCTGACACCACGGGATGAGCTCAGGGAAGCTCCGTCACCCTCTCCCAAAACCTTTGGGAAAGCAGCTGGGAGCTCAAAGGACAAATGGGAGTTCCCAGGGAATCCTGCTGCCAATCCCTGGGAGAACAAACGCCTGCTGCAGAGGTGAGTCTGTCCTGCACCACGCTCAGGTATCCTGACAGCTTGGATATGGATAAAAATACTCCAGGCTCTGGCAGCCAACCAGGCAGGAGTTCCTCACGGAGCAGCTCGCACCCCAGAGGACACCCTGGCCTTCCACGTGTTCCTAAATTAGATCTCCTGAGAGCAGCAGTGGCTTTTAAAAGGGAGGTGAGCTTGTTAGTGCCCAGCACTATCCCTTAAACGGGAATCAGCAGTTTTACTGCCCTTGGAGGGGCTGTGAAAGGGAACGAGGGAAGGGGCAGCGTCAGGAAGCAGCTGAGCCCCTTTGCTCAGGAGCTCTGTAATTGTGAAATTCCCCAATGCTGAGGTAGAACAAACCCCAAACCAAACCCAGGAGCCTTGGGAAGGTGCAAGGAGATCCAGAGAAGGTTTGTAGGGGCAGCTCCCCAGCACGCCCCTTCTCCTGAGGCCAAAACCCCGGGCTGGAAAGGGTCTAAGTGAGGATTGCCAAGCTCTCCACCCATGAAAGTCAGGATGTGCAGGCTCCTTTCTTCTCAAATCATGGCTTGAGTTACACACCCCTGTGCTGCTGGCGCAGGAAGCCCAGGGAAGTCACATTAGAGGAGTAAAAAAGCTCCTGTGCTGTCAGAGATTCCCTTCCCAGCCCGCCCAGGGATCAGGGATACCGGCTGGAAAAGGCTCTTGTGGTGCTGCTCCACATTTTCCTTGGCCAAGAGGATTTGGGGTGTAGTTGTGTCTGTTCCCACGTTCCCAGAGAGTTCCCGTCTTGTCCCACAGATACAAATTAATTAGGAAATAAATTAATTAAAAGTGGTGTCTTTTGGTTACAGAGACAGCTCCAGAATCTGAGCATAAATGATGGAGAAACATCTGTGAGACAGATCTGAGAGCAGCCAGGCACCAATTAAACCTGTCCTGCCAAGGCCATTTATGAATCAGAACCCAAAATCAAAAGGAAAAAAACACAAATGACACAGGAACCATCCTGGAAAAGCTCTCAGGGATCTGCCATCATGTTTTAGAAAGAAAAAAAGCAGATTTTCTGCTGCTTTAAACTGATTTTACTGTGCAAACCTGGTGGTGCAGCAGGGGCTTTAGGAAAATCTGAACCAACAAAAAGCTTAAAGACCTTTTTGAATATTAACCAGTCCCACTCCCTGGGAGGGTTTAGTGATTATTGCCACCCTAAAATATGGGAATTTTGCAGGAGAGCTGATGTCCTTCCTAAGGTCAGACACGATGAGATGGAGCCAGGAAGAAAAAATAATTTGTCCTGGCTTTAAGTGTTAAGCAATTCTGCCTCCCTGAAATAAGCAGTATAATTTATTGTTTTTTCTTGCTCACACAGCAAAATCCACAAACTGCCGAGACAACCAGGAGGGGGAATTTGTCTCCTCACGTAAATCCATTTTTGCCTTGTAAAGCTGCATTCCCCAGGCAGCAGCTGCTCCAAAGGGCCGATCCCAGACCCCCCATCTCACTCCAGACACCCCCGAGGCTGTTTGGGTTATAGGATCACCCCAGGACAGCCCAGGTGTGCCGGCCAGCCGGTTTGGGATCGTGGAATGGACACTCCAGAGCCGATTGTCAGCGTGAGGCCAAAGGCAGCCGCCACTTTCCCAGGGATTTTCCCTTTGCTGTGTGTTTGCAAGGTTACACAGCTGTAAGGCAGACACAGGAGGAGCTGGAAGCCTGCAGGGCTCATTGCCTCCATCCCACATGTCCCATGGAAGGAAGCTCTCCTGTGGACTGACATCCCATTAATTCCTGCTGGTGGGAGCTGGAAATCCTTTGGAGCCTCCCACTGCCGGCTGCTCATCCCGCAGATAACTCCGGTCCCAGCCCTGACCTGGTGACTCGTATTTATTTTCTCGTTTTATAAGAACCAGGTTCTTCCCTGCTTTTATTCCTGGTGGGAATGAACACTGGGCGGGTGTCAGGCTGCTCTGTCTCGGATACTCGACATGGAAAATTGGGATCTTGTCCAACAGGCTGTCTGTGTTCCTGGGAAAAACCTCGGCTCCACACGCTCCCAATCGTGCCATCAGCTGGAGCGAGGTGGAACTTCACAGGATGGGACAAACCAGCCCTTTTTCCAAAATGACCTGTGAGGACAGAAAGTGCTTCCAGAGCCCAGGAGAGCTCAGGGAAAAAAAAAAATCTGGAGGGGACAAAGCCTGGCAAAGCTTGGGAAAGGTCTCAGTGGTCTCTGGAAGGTGGCAGATCTCTGTCTGGGTCCCCATTAAATCCAAGATGGGATATGGGGAAGGAATTCCTCCCTGGGAGGGTGGTGAGGCCCTGGCACAGGGTACCCAGAGAAGCTGGGGCTGCCTCTGGATCTCTGGCAGTGCCCAAGGCCAGGCTGGACGGGACTTGGAGCAGCCTGGGACAGTGGAAGGTGTCTCTGTCCATGGCAGGAGTGGCCCAGGACGATCTTTAGGGTTCCTCTCCCACCCAAACCCCTCCATAGCTGCCCCCGTTTCCCGCCATCGCCTCAGCCCTCAGGGACTGCGCCCCGGGGTCTCCCGGCCCCGCGCGCAGGGGCTGCGGGACGCGCCGGGACCGCTCGGGGGCGCCACCGCCCGCGGGCTCCGCTGCGCCTGCGCACAGCGCCCCCACCGGAGCGCGGGAAGGCAGCGACGGACGGGACCACCGGGAGGCACGGGGTGGGGGGAGTTCTAATGGGCACGGGGCTCCGGTGTGAGGTCTGAAAGCCCTCGGGGCTCCGGTGTGAGGCCTGTGAGGCCCTGGGGCTCCGGTTTGCGGCCGCCTCAGCTCGGAGAACGCCGCGCAGGGAACGGGCGCCCCCCGTTAATCACGGTACTCCCCCCCCAGTCCACGTCCGATATGGCCGCCCACCCCTCAAGGCCGCCGCTTCCGTGACAGCCCCGCCCCGGTGGGCCCTGAGGGCCGGGGTGGGGCGGAGGGCCAAAGGGACCGACCCTAAGGGTAAAAAAAGGGTCAGACGCAGGAAAACACAGGGATTGTTCTGGAACAGTAAAGGAACCGTCCTAGGACAGCAAAGGGACTGGCCCTGGGGACAGTGAAGGGACCGACCCCAGGGACAGCTCAGCCATCACAAACATCCCAGATTTAGAACAGGGACGGAGCCTCAAGCCCATTTATTGCCCGTTCCTGGCAGCACTGGTGGCTCCGTGCTGCTGGGGTGGGACAAGGGACGGGAGCAGGCCTGGGATGGGGACAGCGGCCCTGCCTGGCTGTCGCAGCCCCACCCAGGGTGTCCCCGAGACCGGCGGGCTCCAGGCGCTGAATTCCCCGGAATCCGTCACGTCCTTGGCGGCCACCTGGATGTGGTGGAGGCTCCCGGGCTCCAGGTCTGTCAGGGTGTGGGATGTCACCTCGTATGGCCCCACCTGGGGACAGCAGGGTCAGGGTCAGGGGCACGCCGGGCACAGCCAGAGCTGTGCCTCAGTTTACCCGGGGGGTGGCAGTACCGTGGTGGGGACGGAGTCGTTGTCCCGGGAATAGCGGATGCGGTACTGGAGCGGGAAATACTCCGGGAATGGCCAGGATGATGGAGGGCTCCACTCCAGCAGCAGCTTCTGGGGCTCCCCAGGGATGGGGGAGACCCGCAGGGCCTCGGGGGGGTCCGGCTTTACTGGGGAGGCAAGGAATGAGAGAATTCCGGGATGGTTTGGGTGGGAAGGGACCTGCAGGATCATCTCATCCCACTGGAGACACCTTCCACTGTCCCAGGTTACTCCCAGCCCTGTCCAGCCTGTGTCCCTTGGACACTCCAGGGATCCAGGGGCAGCCACAGCTTCTCTGGGGATTCCATTCCAGGACCTCACCACCCTCACAGCCAAGAATTCCTTCCCAATATCCCATCTAAACCCTCCTTTAGAGTAAAACCAACCCCTTTGTCCCACCACTGTGTGGAAAAAGTCACTTTCCTTTGTTTTTAGGCCAAGGGGGATGTCGTGGCTGTAGGATCCACCATGCCTGAGCCCCAGTAAATCACTGCTGATCCCACATCCCAAGCAGGAGAGAGCCCCAAAGGACACCCCAGGGTGAGACACGAGGGTCCTGCAGGTCACCCCGGTGGTGTCCCCACCCTGCAGCACTCACTGATGTTCTCCAGGAGGAAGGGCAGGGTTCCAGAGGCAGCTCCCAGGGCATTCCGGGCTGTCACATTGAGCTCGTAGGGAGTGAGGGAAAAAACCTGCAGGTCCCCAAAGGAGCAGCTCCGTGGGCCCGTTGGGGTGCACTCACCCATGTCTGTGCCATGCCTGGGGACACAGGGACAGCTGCCAAGGGCTGGGTGACACAGGGACACGTTTTGGGGACCCCCACTGACCTGTAGGTGGCCACGAAGTCGGTGTCCAGCAGAGGGTCAGGGCTGAGCCCCCAGGAGCAGTTCACAGCCTGGGGGTAGCTGCTGGCCCAGCACTCGATGGCCGGTGGTGGGGGCGGGTCTGGGACAGGGGACAAGGGACAGAGGACAGGGGTCACCCCACTGCCAGCACCCCCAGGGACCCCCGGCCGCAGCGGGGTCACGGCAGGGTTGGGGGGACACTCACAGCCCAGCTGCAGGCAGATGGTGGCCCAGGTCTCACCGGTGACAGGGTGGTGGCAGCTGTAGTGGCCCTCGTGGGCCAGGCTGGCGTTGGGCAGGGCCAGCCCCGGGGCTGGGGACGTGCCCAGGACGGTGTCCCCTCGGCGCCACTCAGCTGTGCCCCCCGGGCAGGGCAGCAGCACCTCGGTGCCCAGGGGGCTGTGCTGAGGGGTGCAGGGGCCTGGGGGACACGTGGGGACATGGTGGGGACACAGCAGGGACAGGGACACGGCATCAGGAAGGGTCTGGGCCTCCCTGGGCCCCCCAATGTCCCCAGACCCTGGCCCTGGTCCCCCCATGTCCCCAGACCCCCAGGGTCCCTATTCCTCCATCATCAATCCCTCTGTATCCCCAT
Organism: Acrocephalus scirpaceus scirpaceus; assembly: GCA_910950805.1. Lineage (NCBI taxonomy): Eukaryota > Metazoa > Chordata > Aves > Passeriformes > Sylviidae > Acrocephalus > Acrocephalus scirpaceus. The sequence goes on along the minus strand of OU383800.1, from coordinate 352,036 downwards.
GTCCCCCTTCCCTCCAGTGTCCCCACAGTTCTGTCCCAGAGACCCTGTCATTGTCCCCTGTGCCCTCACTGTCCCAAATCCCCTCCAACCCCAGTGCTCCCAGTCTGCCCAGTTCTGCTGTACCCAGGATCCCCAGATTCCCCAGCCTCCATCCCAGTCCCCCATACCTCTGTCCCCGTTGTCCCCATCCCCAGTGCTCCCCCCTGTGCCGTTGTAGGGGACGGTGCAGGCAGGTGCCACCAAAGCCACCACCCAAAGCCACCTCATGGCAGGAGACTCAGCGGGGCTGCCCAGGCACCTGTGGGGACAGGCAGGACGGTCAAACCCCAGCACTGGGGACACCACAGGTCCCCAGGGACGTCACCCTGGAGCCACCCCACACTGCTGTGCCTCAGTTTCCCCCCTGGCCCTGCCATCCCTGCAGAGGGATGGATTCCAAAGGGGTCAGACCCTACAGCCAGGAAAGAGAGGGGGTGAAATTCCCGCTGTTCCCAGGGGGCCTGCAGCCACCCCTGCAGTCCCACACCTGGAATCAGGGGTCTGTCCCCACCTCCATCCAGGACTGTCCCTCACAGAGACCCCCAAAGCCCGGCCTGGGGGCGGAGCTGAGCTCCCTGCTGTCCCCAAGCCCAGCACCACAGGGACAGCTCCTGCCCTTGTCACCTCCCACCACAGCCCTGGGCTGCCTCAGCCCCAGAGGGGACACTGCTTTCCCTGGATTTGGGGGTGCCCCAAACAGCGCTGTGAGGTCACCCCAAACCTCCACCACCCCCCGCAGTGCCCGTGGGGACCCCAGTGCCCCCAAACGCTCACCGCAGCAGGGCCGGCTGGGACCGCGCAGTCCCCGCCGGATCCCGGCGCTTCCCAGCCCATTTCCTCGCAGGAAGGGCCGTTCCCATGGGGACGGAGCCGCTTCCCAGCGTGCTGCCACCGAGATCCCCACGCCCCGCGCCTTGGGAACGGGATTCCAGCCCTGGCCAGAGAATTCCCACCTCTCCCCTGCCACCACTCCCTTCCTTCACGGTCACCTCGAGGGACAGCAGGGCTGGAGATGGTGGCACCGATCCCCTGCTGTCCCCACAGCCCCCCGTGCCCACCCTGGTGTCCCCAGAGAGGAGCCACCCCATTAATGTGACTATAAATAACTTTATTGCTACTGTGCTGTGGGTGGGCTGGGTGCCCAGACAAGCAAAGGGACACACAGGGTGCTGTGACAGACCTGTCCCCCCCTCCCTGTGCCACCCATGCTGGCAGGGGCTCATCTGCCCTGCTCCTGCAGCCGCTGCATCTTCAGGATCTGGCACAGGAGTCTCTGCACGTCCTCGTCCATGTGGCCCTGGGGTGGAGGGGACACTGGTGGGCACACTGGAGTGGGGACATCAGGGAGGCTCCGTGCGTGTCCCTGGGCTGGCACCTGGCTCAGCCCGTCCTGTGGATGGCAGGTGGCCCAGCCTCCACCCCAGTGTCCCCAGCTGCCCCCAGCCCTGTCCCCAGCTGCCCCCACCCCAGTGTCCCCAGCTGCCCCCACCCCAGCTGTCCCCAGCTGTCCCCAGCTGCCCCCAGCTCACCTGCACGGCATAGAGCAGGTGGCTCCGGTACAACGTCACCACCTTGCTGTGCCTCGTCTCTGTCTCCTGCAGCACAGGGAGGGGGTTTGGCCACAGGGCCGGGGGCTCGGGGGAGCCCCAAACCCACCAGGTGACCCACCTCCAGCTTCTCCTCCAGCGCCCGGACCTGGGCCTGGAGCGCAGCCGTGTTGGGTGGGGACTTTGGGGACCCCCCCGACTCGGGGTGGGCGTTCAGGGCTTCCTTGAGCCTGAAAACCTCCTTGGAGAGCTCCGTGATCTGCACAGGGCACAGGGGTGACAGGTTACCTGGAGCAGCTGTGGCTGCCCTGGATCCCTGGAAGTGTCCAAGGCCAGCATGGAGCACCCTGGGACAGTGGGAAGTGTCCCTGCCCATGGCAGGGGGTGGGATGGGATGAGCTTTAAGGTCCCTCCCAACCCAAATTCAGTGACTCCCCATGTGCAGCTCCAAGGCCACCATTCCCCTCCGAGCAGAGCCCCTCATGATTCCCTGTCCCTTACCTTCCTGTCCCTATCCCTGACCAGCCGTGTCGCGTCCTCAGCCTGGCCGTGGAGCTCCCGCAGCCGCCGCGCCTCATCCTGCGCCTGCTCCAGCTGCTTCTGCGCGGCGCCCAGCCTGTCCTCGGCCGCCTGCCGCTCGCTCTTCATGAACAGCGCCTGCCTCTGCACGCGGAACACCTCCTCACACGTCTTCTCGTGCCGCCGCTCCAGCTCCTGCAGCCGCTGCGCCAGCGCCGCCGCCTCTGCCCGCAGCCCCGCCTCGGCCGCCTCGTGCTGCGCCCGCGGCACGGCAGCCGCCAGCTCTGCCTGCAGCCTCGTGGCCTCGCGGGCCTTGGCGTCGGCCGTGGCCTCCAGCTGTGCCAAACGCTCCCGCAGCGCCCGTGCCTGCTCCTGCAGCGCGGCCGTGGCACGGGTGTGCTCGTCCCGGGGCACCCAGCCCTCGGCCTGCGCCCGCTGCAGCCACGCCGGGGCCTCCTCCTCGTGCTTCCGTAGCCGCTCCCGCAGCGCGCCCAGCTCGGTCTCCCTGCACGCCGCAGGATCATGGAATCGTCAGCTTGGAAGAGACCTCCAGGATCATTGAGTCCAACCCAACCCAACCTCAACTAACCCACGGCACCCAGTGCCACATCCAGGCTTTTGTAAACACACCCAGAGATGGTGACTCCACCACCTCCCCAGGTAGATCATTCCAATACTTTATCACCCTTTCTGTAAAAAACTTTTCCCTGATATGCAGCCTGTATTTCCCTTGGCACAGCTCAAGGCTGTGTCCCCTTGTTCTGTCAGTGCTGCCTGGAGAAAGAGCCCAAGCCCAGCTGAGCACAGGCACCTTTCAGGGAGCTGTGGAGAGTGATGAGGGCACCCCTGAGTCTCCTTTTCTCCAGGCTGAACAACCCCAGCTCCCTCAGCCGTTCCTCATAGCTCCAAGCCCCTCACCAACCTTGTTGCCAGCGTGGCCCGGAGCTCTGCCAGCTGTGCCTCGGCCTCCACCGCTCCCGGCGCGTCCCCCGGCCTCGCCGCCAGCTCCCGCCGCAGCGCCTCTGCCTCGGCCTCGGCGCGCCCGCAGCGCTCCAGCAGGACTTCCTTCTCCCGCGATGCCTCCTCCACAGAGGCTCCCCGTGAGCCCGCAGCCTCCGCAGCCTCCAGCCGTGCCTGCAGCTCCTTCAGCCGCCGCTCCCGCTCCTCCAGCTCGGTCTGTGCCCGCTTCAGGGCCGCCCGCGCCTCCGCCAGCTCCGCGCCCGGCTCGGCAGCGGGTGATGTCTGCACCCCCAGCTCGCCCAGCGCCGCCTTGCACTCGCCCCAGGCCCAGGCCGGCTCCTGGGGACGCGGCCCCGCGGTTCCCTCCGGGCTGGGTTCCGAGGCCCCGCGCTGCCCGTTCCCTCCGGCCCGCGCCGTGCCCTGCGCCCGCAGCCGCTCCAGCTCCCGCTGCAGGGCCTGGTACAGACTGGCGGGCACCACGTCCCCCGGGCCAGGGGGGCTGCTCTCGTCCCGCTCGTAGTTCTCCAGCACCTGCCCAGAGACCGTGAGGCCACCGTGAGCCAGGGGACGAGGAACAGAGGGACAGACGGACGGACAGAGGGGACGTGCCTGGATTTTCTCCCTCAGCTCCTTGTTCTGCACGGTCAGGGACTGCACCTGCCCCTGAAGCGTGGCCAGCAGCTCCTCGGCCGAGGGGCTCAGCGTCTTCTTGGAGAGCAGCATCTCTGCTCCTGCAGGGCACAGGGACCTGGGGCTGTGCCCGCTGTGCCCGCACTGCCCGGTGCCACCTCCCCGAGGTGTCATTGGGAGGCTGGCAAGACTTACCTGGGAACTCAAGTGGGTCTCCCTCCTCGTCCTGCAGCGTCTCGATGTCGTAGCTCGTGTTCTCCTTCTCATTCTGGGGGTGCAGGGTGGAGGTGACCCCGCTGTGCCCAGCCCTGGGCACTGCCAGCTGTGTCCTGCCCACACCCACCTCCATCGAGGAGAGGCGGCTCCACAGAGCCTCCACCTCCTTGCCCAGCTTCTCCTTCTCCCCTTCCCGCGCTGCCAGCCGCTCCTCCAGCTCCCGGATCTGCGGGGCAGGACACGGGAATGGAGTCCCCTTGGCTCCTGGCAGAGTCCTGGTGGCATTCCCAGCACCAGGACCCCTCGGACAGCTGAGGTCACCTCCAAGCTCTTCCCTGGCCTCACCTGCTTCTCCATGGAGCGCAGGGAGGTCTCATCCAGCTCTGCCCGCTGGCAGGACCCAGGGAGAGAACAGGGAGGGATGAGTGCTGTCCCCATCTCCCCTGTCCCCTCTGCTCCCCGGGGACACGGTGGCATCTCCCCGGGACCCTGCAGCCGGTACCTCCCGTCTCTGCTTCTCCTGCTGCTCCAAGCCCCGGATTTTCTGTAGGAACTGCGCCCTCTCCTGCCGCAGCCGCACGATCTCCTCGTAGGCGTCCCGGTCCTCCTGCAGGGAATCCCGGGCATCACGGAGTGATGGAAACCCCCAAAATCCCACTGTGTGCCGAGGGGGCTTCTTGGCACAGACCCCCCAGTGAGGGAACCCCTGATCGAGGAGTGTTTTGGGCTGCTCTGCACCTGTCAGGCCAGGTGGGGACCTGGGGACTCATTTCTCACCTGGCTGGGGGTGCCCAGGGGAGGCAGAGGAGCCTTCCTCTTCCTCGGGGTGCTGCTCTTCTCCCGGACTGATGACTGGCTGGGCGAAGATGTCTGCGGACACCCCAGGGCGGAGGGGATGTCACACCCACAGCGCCCTCCCTCCTTCCTGAGCCACGGGACCCTCCAGGGATGGGCTCCGGCCCCTCACCTGCGACGTCTGCTCAGCTGACTCCTCTTCTGTGGGGCAGAGCGGGAGGGAAGAGAAATTGAGGAGATTTAGGGGCTCAGAGCTCAGGTGGATGCAGGGACACCTCGGCACAGGCAAAGGCGGCCCCAAACACCCGGGAAAAAGGGACACATCCCCCCCAGCCTCTGCCGGCCGGTGACAACCCCCGGTGATGGTGGCGGGGAGCCCGGGGTGGCCCGGCAGCCTCACCGCTGGCCCAGGAGCGGCGCTGGGCCGCCTCCTGCAGGAGATGCTGGATGAGAGCGTTGCCCGTGGCCAGCCCGTAGTGAGCGGCGTCGTGGCCGGTGGCGTCCACCACGGCCACTCGGGCGCCGGCGTTGACCAGAACCTCCACGGTGTCCACGCTGCCGCTCTCGCAGGCCAGCATCAGGGCTGTCCTGGGCACGGGGAGAGCGCGGGTGAGGGGACAATTGGGGACAATCCCTTGCGGCCGCTCCCGGCCCCCCGGCGGTGCAGCCCCACCTGCCCTGCAGGTCCCGGCAGTTGACGGCGGCCCCGCGGTGCAGGAGGTACCGGCACAGCTCCGAGTGGCTCATCTTGGCAGCCAGGATCAGCGGCGTGGAGCCGTCCTGGCCACGGCAGGGGGGAGGATGAGCAGAGGAGGTTCAGATCCTCCCCACGGGGCAGGCTGCTCCTGATATCACCCCTATTTCCGTGTGCCACCCCAATTTCCATGTCCCACCCCCATTTATTTCCATGTCTCACCCCCATTTCCATGTGCCACCCCCATTCCCATGTCCCACCCCGATTTCCATGTCTCACCCCAATTTCAATGTCCCACCCCAATTTCAATGTCCCACCTTCATTTCCACGTCCCACCTTCATTTCCATGTCCCACCCCGATTTCCATGTCTCACCCCGATTCCAATGTCCCACCCCAATTTCAATGTCCCACCCCCATTTATTTCCATGTCCCACCCCAATTTCAATGTCCCACCCCATTTATTTCCATGTCCCACCCCGATTTCCATGTCCCACCCCGATTTCCATGTCCCACCCCAAGCTGTGCTGCGTTTTGGGACAGCCCCAGCCTGGCACCAGGAGCAGGAGCAGAGGGACCTCACCTTGTCCTTGCTGTTCAAGGGAGCCTTGAAGTCACAGAGGATCTCGGAGCAGGAGATGCAGCCGCTGGCAGCTGCGGGACAAGGACAGAGGCTGAGCGCTGCCCCCGCGGGGACATGAGCAGGACGGGGCTGGCTCTGTCCCTACTCACCCGCCAGGTGCAGCGCGGTCCGGCCGCTGCCATCGGCCACGTCCACGGGGCAGGAGGCCTGGGGGGAGAGGAGGACCCCTCACAGACCCCTCCTGGGTCACGGGAGGAGGGGGACAGAGGGACACACTGCTCGAGTGGCTCTGTGGCACGGTGAAGGACAGGGGACTGACAGACTCCATGGTGTGGTGAAGGAGGGGGATGGACAGACAGACAAACCCCCTCTGGCTCCACACCGTGGTCAAGGACAAGGGACAGAACCCCTGTGGCTCCCTGGAGCACACGGAGCTGGGCAGCACCGTGCCAAGGCACTGGTGAGGGAAGGGGTTCAAGGACGGGGAGGACACCGAGCTGGCACAGCACCTCCCTCCCTCCCTGTGTCCCTCCTCCCTGTCCCCGTACCTGCAGCAGTTTGCTGACACACTGAGGGTGGCCGTGCTTGGAGGCCAAGTGCAGGGCAGTGTAACCTGGGAAGGGACAAACAGGTCACAGCACGGCTGTGCCAGAGGGGACAGCCAGAGGGACAGGCACACAGCAGGGCCAGCTGGAACGGGGCTGAACAGGAAGGGAACAACCCCAGGAGTTCATCAGGCACTGCTTGAGCTCCTTTAGGAAACTGGGACAATTTACACCCCCAGGTGTGGCCATCACCTCTGTCCCCTCAGCCTCAACACCTGGGGACAACAGTGGCCCTGTGTGACCCATGGCATTGGGCAGGGGCGCGTGGTGGCCGTGCCCTCACCCGAGCTGTCCTTGGTCATGGCATCCACGCCGTGGGCCAGCATTGCCTCCAGGCAGTCCACATTGCCCCGAGTGGCGGCCAGGTGGAACCTGCAGCGAGACCAGGCTCTGAGGGACTCTGTCGATGTCCCCAGCCGTGTCCCTGGGGCAGGGCCCGGCACTCACGCGGATTTGCCCTCTGAGTCCAGCTTGGTGGGCACCAGGCCCTTGCGGAGCAGCAGCGACGTGACCCGCCCGGCATCGTTGTAATCCACGGCCTGCAGCAGCTTCTCGTCGTTCTTGGTCCAGTCCTGGCTCTGCAAAGGAGCCCAGAGGAGGCTGTGACAGCGGCAGCTGTGACAGTGCTGTCCCCAGGGCTGGGCTGGGCTGGCTGTCTTTGTCCCCATCCCTGCTGTGCTCCATCCAGCCCGGTCCCTGGGGGTGGCCGTGTCTGTGCCCCTCTCCTGGGAGTTCACCCCCAGGTACGGAGAGTTCAGCTGGGATTGGGATGAAAATCCCCTCCAGCCCTCACAGTTCGCAGCTGACAGAGCAGGGGATTTACAGACACAGCCCAGTTTAGCTGTGCCAGGCTGGGATTTGGGAGTGAGCCCAACTGCCACCCCAAAATCCCAATATAAACCCAGCCAGCACCCATGGGAGCCCCAACCCTGCCCATTCTCCCGCTGATCCCATTCCCGGAGGAGGAGAGGATCAAACCAGAGCGAGCACAGCTGGCAGCGAGAGCAGATCCCCGGGGGTGCTCCAGCCTCCCGGGATAACGGGGCACAGCGCTGTCCCCCCAAAACATCCCCTGGACAGGGATTTGCTCTCCTGGTGCCCCCGCACATCCCTGTCCCGAAGGAGCGACCCGCAAGCGGGACAGGACCAGCACAAGGACCGCAAGTCCTGGGTTCACCCCGCAGACGGTGACGACAAAGCGGCGCTGGCTGCGGTGGCGGCGGCAGGAAATGGATGTCACCTTTCGGGAGCCGCTGGCACCCGTCCCAAACCCGCCCGTGCCCGCCGGGTGCCCCCCGAGCCCCTCCAGCCCAGTGGGGCCAGGGCCAGGGAACAAACCAATCTCCCAGGGCAAACTGGGCAAACTGGGAGGGTGGTGCCCGCTGCCCCCACCCCTTGTCAGGCAAGGACAAAGCAGGACGGGGAGGACGCGGGGGAGCCCCGGGGTGGGGATGGGGATGGGGGGTGCAGGTGGGGTTGGGGGGGGGACACGGCTCAGCCCGCAGGACGCGACTGGAGCGGAGCCGGGACGTACCGCGAAGGAGGCGGCGGCACAAAGGCAGATCTGCTTCATGGTGCTGAGCAGGAGGCGGCGGGAGGACGCCATGCGCCCCTCGCCCCCCGCCCCGGCCAGCACGGGCACCCCCGAGCCCGGAGCGCTCCGGCATCGCCGCCCGGGCGGGGGCCGGGGCTGCGGCAGTGGGAGCCGGACCCGCCTCCTCCACCCCCGTCCCTCCCTCCTTCCCTCCCTCCTCAGCATCCCCCGCTCCGCGCATCCCCGCATCCCCGCATCCCGCCACGGAGCGGGGAGCAGCTCCCAGGCACCCAGATTGGTCCCAGTTAAAGCGAGAGAAGTTGTGGGTGGGCAGCTCTCCGACCTCGTGCTCAAAAGCTCCCCCAAACCAGGGCTGAGCATCCCCCTGGCCCCCGAGGAGGCAGACCTGACACGGAGTGACCTCCCCGCGCTGCCCTGGGGCCAAGGGAGGGGTAGATCCCCTCGCCTGCACCTCACGGCCACCCCAAACACCCCTCAGGGAGGAACCCCAAAACACGGAGGGTCCCCAGGTGCTGTCCGGGCAGTCCCGGTGGCAGCAGGACATCGGAGCCTCTCAGGGACGTGTCTAAGGCAGTGTGGGGAAACTGAGGCACGGAGCAGCCCGAGCAGGATGGTCCCCCAGACTCCGGGTGAGGAGCTTCAGCCTGTGTCCCCATGTCCCCAGCTGTGTCCCCATGTCCCCAGCTATGTCCCCATGTCCCCAGCTGTGTCCCCATGTCCCCAGCTGTGTCCCTCCCAGTGCGCTGGGGACAGCGCTGTCCCCCTCTGCCCTCTGCAGCCCCGTGCCAGGCTGCTGCTGAATAATTGAGGAGCATCGACAGGCTGGTTGCACGGGCTGGGACAGCTGGCAAAGCGGCACTTGTCCCCAGGAAGGGGACAGGGAGGGGACTTGGAACCCGCTTCCCTCTCCTTTGCTCTGCTCCAGTCCCAGCGATGGCTCTGGGAGCACTGGGGGAGCACTGGAGGCTCAATCCCACTGGCCAGGGTGGCAGTGCCAACCTCTGTGGGGCTGCTGTCCCCATTGTGAGTGACACCTCCGTGTCCCAGAGTAGGTCCCCATGTCCCTGTGACACTGGGGGCATCCTGGGGGAAATTCCCAAGTCCTCATGTCCCAGTGAACATCCCAGGGCAGGTCCCCGTGTCCCTGTGGACATCCTGTCGCAGGTCCCCTGTGTCCCCATGTCCCCAAGGATGGCACTCACATCTGCCTTCTTGAACTTGGCCCTCAGGCTCTTCATGTTGGCTCAGCCTCAGCTCCGCGGCACCTGCTCAGGGGGGATGGCCACGCTCGAGGGTCTGTCCCTTCCTGGGGACAGCTCAGGCCCCGATCCTGCTGCTCCCAGCCCGTCCTGGCGTTCCCAGCGCAGCGCCGGGAACCGGAGCCGGGGATTGAGTTACGGCCGCGGCTGCGGTTACAGCCCCGGGCAGCCGGGGGGGCCGGGCCGGGCTGTGTTTGGGAAGGGATCCGCAGGCACCTGCCGGGACAGGGGACAGGGGACACGGCCCGGGGGTGCTGGAGGTGACTGGGGAGGTCTGGGTGCTCATGGTTGGCACCCCTTGCCCATCCCAAGCACCCCCTGCCCTTGGTGGCACCTCTTGTCCAGACCTGACATCCCCTTCCCCACCCTGGCAGCCCCTGGTTTTGCCAGTACCTCCTGTTCTTGTCAGCATCCCCTGCTCGTCCCTGGCACCCCTGTCCTTCCTTGGCATCCCCTGCCTTTGTCAGCACAATTTGTCCTTCCCTGGTATCCACCGCTCTGCCCTGGCACCCCTGCCCTTGCCAACCACCCCTGTCTTTGTCACCACTCCTGTCCTTGTCACCACCCCTGTCCTTGTCAGCACTCCATGTCCCTCCTTCCTTCCTTTGCACCCCTGCCCTCCTCTGGCATCCTCTGGTTTTGCCAGCACCCCCTGCTCCCCCTGGCACCCCTTGTCCATCCATCCCTGGCACCCCTGTCCTTGCCAGCAGCCCTTGCCCATCTCTGGCACCCCTGGCCCATCCCTGTTTTCCCCCAGGCTGGGGGTTCAGTGCAGGTGGGGCAGTGTCTGGGCAGTGCCCGGGCAGGGTAAAGGCAGGCTCAGGGCAGTGTCCAGGCAATGTCCTGGCAGTGTCTGGGCAGGCTCAGGGCAGTACCAGAGCAGTGTCCCAGCAGTGTCACACTCGGTGAGGGCAGTGTCCGGGCAGTGTCGGGGCAGTGTCAGACTCGGTGAGGGCAGTGTCCTGGCAGTGTCCAGGCAGTGTCACACTCGGTGAGGGCAGTGTCGGGGCAGTGTCAAACTCGGTGAGGGCAGTGTCGGGGCAGTGTCACACTCGGTGAGGGCAGTGTCCTGGCAGTGCAGTGTCCGGGCAGTGTCGGGGCAGTGTCACACTCGGTGAGGGCAGTGTCACACTCAGTGAGGGCACTGTCCCGGCAGTGTCCGGGCGCTGTCAGCACAAGCCGAGAGCAGCCCCGCCTTGCCCGGCTCTAAGATGGCGGTACAAACGGAGGGCAGCCCCGCCTTGCCCGACTCCAAGATGGCGGCACAAACTGAGGGCAGCCCCGCCTTGCCCGACCCTAAGATGGCGGCGGAGGCCTCGGGGCGTGTCCCGCAGCCCCGGCCCCGCCCGGCTCTTCCGGCCGCGCCGCGGCCGCGCCGATGGCGGTGAATTACGCGGCCGGGCTGTCCCCGTACTCGGACAAGGGCAAGTGCGGCCTCCCCGAGGTGAGCGCGGCACCGCCGGGTGAACCCCCGCCGGCCCGGGTGAACCCCCGCCCGCCCGGGCCTCCCGCCCTCCGCGGGCCCTGGCACGGCCCGGCGCGTTCCCATGACAACCGCGGCCTGGGCCCCGCGGGGAGCGCCGTGGGGAGCGCAGCCCCGCGGAGGGACCGAGCCCTTTGTGTGTCCCCAGCACATCCCGCGGCTCCCTCCTTGTCCCCTTCTGTGGGTCCCCAGACAGCCCATGGCTCCCTTGTCCCCCTCATGTCCCCTCCAGCTCCCTCCTTGTCCCCCCTCCATGGCCCTTTCCATGACCGCACCCAGCAGCTCCCTCCTTCTGTCCCCACATGGCTCCGTCCGTGTCCCCCCTGAGCCCCAGCAGTTCTTGGGAAGCTTAAAACAGGGTTTGGGGACAGGCACAGTGACATTCAGGAGCCTGTCCTGAGCCAAGGGGATGCTGAGGGGACAGGGACACACAGGGTTCTGTCCTCATCCCTGTCCCCAGGGGAATGGGCTGGAGAAGCATCTCAGGAATTAAATCCCGTGCCCAAACCAGCGCCTGCTGTCCCCACCTCCATGGCTCCCATGTCCCTCGCTGTCCCTGCCCTGTCCCCAGAGCTGGTGGCACTGCTGGTGACAGCTGGGGCTGAGCACACGTGGGGTGGCCCTGGGTCCCTCCTGGAGCCCAGCCTGGGCCAGCTGCGTGTCCGAGAACAAACTCCCTGTTGGGGTTGGGTGTTCCCAGCCCTTTCCCTGCACGGAGACGCTCCAGACAATGCAGAGTCTCTCCCATTAAATGTTTCTGTCATTAGGGGATGTGAAATCCTTCATGGATAAGGAAGAATTTTGGGTTACTGGGGCTCTAGAATCATGGAATCTCAGAATGGTTTGGGTTGAAGGGACCTGAAGGATCATCCAGTGCCACCCCTGCCATGGCAGGGACACCTTCCACTGTCCCAGGCTGCTCCAAGCCCTGTCCAACCTGGCCTTGGACATTCCAGGGATCCAGGGGCAGCCACAGCTGCTCTGGAAAATCCATTCCAGGGCCTCCCCACCCTTACAGGGAAGGATTCCTTCCCCATATAATCCATCCCAGGCTGGTTTTTGTCTTTTCCCAGATTTTTGACCCTCCGGAGGAGCTGGAGCGGAAGGTGCAGGAGCTGGCAGAGCTGATCCGGAGCTCCTCCAATGTGGTGTTTCACACGGGGGCAGGGATCAGCACGGCCTCGGGCATCCCTGACTTCAGGTAAATCTGAGGGCTGGGAGGGTGGCACCTCCTCCCAGTCCATCTTCCTTCATGAAAAGCTCTGATTTAACCCAGACCTGCCCCATCCCTGCTGTCCATCCTGGCTCCAGCTGCAAACACCGTTTTCCCTCTTGCACATTCCCATGGAATCCCCACCTGTGCTGTGCTTGCATCAACCCCCAGAGCCCTGCTGATCCATGAGCTCTGCTCCCAGGGGCGCCTGGAGCCTGAGCTCTCCCTTCCTGCTCTTTCCAGGGGCCCCAATGGTGTCTGGACTATGGAAGAGAAAGGGCTCTCCCCAAAATTCGACACCACCTTTGAGAACGCCAGGCCCTCCAAGACTCACATGGCGCTGCTGGGGCTGCAGAGGGTGGGAATCCTGAAATTCCTGGTCAGCCAGAACGTGGACGGCCTGCACGTGCGCTCAGGATTCCCACGGTACTTTCCCAGCCCCAGGGAAAGGGGCTTTGATTCCCAAGGAATCTCTGCCCTGATGCGGGGAGTGGAAGCTGGAAGGGGATAAAGCTGCTGGAATTTAGAGGAGAGAGGTTCTGGTTCTGATCCAGAGGGTCATGGAATGAAATCAGCCTTGGTTGTTGCTGTCTAGAAACATTTCCAGGTGCTGTTTGTGCACAGGAAAAACAGATTATGGAATTGTGGAATCCCAGAATGGTTTGGGTTGGGAGGGACCTTGAATCCCATCTCATTCCCCTGCCAAGGACAGGGACACCTTCCACTATCTCAGGTTGCTCCAAGCCCCATCCAACACTCGTCCCCATCCAGGTCCTGCTGGTTGTGGCTCTTGATGCCACCAGGAGCACCTGGGGATGAGGAGTTGGATCCAAGCAGGGTCTGTGCTCCTGGGAGTGACCTGGAGCTGTGCTTTGTGGTCCTTTCCATCCCCTCCATCACCATCCCTCGGGATGGAGGGACAGGAGGGAGCCCTGAGCTGCTCCCAGGGCTGTCTCACCCCGGTTACGGCACTGCCGGAGCTTGGGCTGCTTCCATTTGCTTCAACTGAATCCCTTGAGGGAGCAGAAAATCAGTGCTGGGCCCCAAAGACCCTTGAAGAGCCTTTTCTTGTTGGTAATTTTGCCAGACCAAGGGGAGTCCCTCAATTGGAGCTGCTCTGACTTACCTGGGCTCTGCTTCCCTCACGGCGAGGTTGGGATCCCACGTAGGATTCCCGAGGATCCAAGGGATTCCCTCTGCAGGGACCTGTGATGGAAGCCCAGGGTGGCAGAGCTCCACTCCCTGCGTGGAGGGGACTGGAGTGGCTGTGGCAGGGTTGTCCTCAGAGGAACCTGAGCCTCTCCTGAGCCTCGTGACAGCCCAAGCTTTGTCCTTCCCGGCCTCCAGCCCGTTACAAAACCCATTCCCAGCACTTAAGAGCAGCCAGCGATTGTCTTGGGAGGGAAAAGTGCTCGGAGCTGCTGGGAAAGGGGAGGGGAGAGCAGCTGAGTTCAAGGAAGAAAACAAAATGAAGGGAATCACTGAGGCTTGAAAGATGCTGAGTGTGATGCTGATACCTCTGGTGTTTGTGCTGAGGGAGGGGAGGCCCTGCCAAAGGTTTCCCAAAGAAAAATGGGATGAGCCATCCCTGGAAACGAGGATGGAAACAGGAACAACAGGAACAGGCCTTGGGTGACGCTCTCAGGCACAGGGTGGGATTGTTGGGGTGTCCTGTGTAGGGCCAGGAGTTGAACTCAGTGATCCCTTCCAGCTCTGGGATCCCTGGGAACAGTCAAGGCCGGCCTGGACAGGGCTTGGAGCAGCCTGGGGACAGTGGGAGGTGTCCCTGCCCCTGGCAGGGGGCTGAGCTGTTAAAGTCCTGTCCAACCCAACCCATTCTGTGATTCCGTGAGTCAGGATGTGACCGTGGAGCATGGATGTGTCCTTGCAGGAGGTGCCTCTCACAAACACCTTCAGCCAGAGCTGCCCTCAGGACATTTCCTGTCATTACAAGTGCTGGGTCCTGCTCCCAGCCCCGTGTGTGTTTAAACTATACAACCATGGGAAAAGCAGTAGGGAATGGTGATGATGATGATGGAATTCCATGGTGCTCTCACAGCCCGGAGCCACTGGCTCCTGTTCCAGTTCAGCCCAGCTCTGCCTCCCAAACGAAGCCTGTGCTTGAGTAAGCTGAACTGGGGCCAAACTGGGGGAAATCAAGTCAGTCCTGTCTCACACAGCCTGGAGGAAGTTCCCAGTGAGCGTTCCCAGTGAGCGTGGGGCTCTGAGGAAAACAGGGAGAGCATGGCCGTGTTTTCCTCTGGCTTCTGCTCTGAGCCTGAAGGAAATTTTAGGAAAAACAGAGGGCTGGAACAGCACAGGGACAGACAGGAATGTTGAGTGCTGGAAAAACAAAGATCTGGATGCTCCCAGGAGCAGAGATTTGAGTGCATCAGGAGCTGCAATCAGTGCTGCAGATGGAAACATGACAATTAAAGGGCCAGGACCTGCTGCCCCTCCCTCGGTCCCTGTTGGGGCCATCACCTGGCAGAGCTGGAAGGCAGAGAAGCCCTGGGGGTTCCTGGGGAGGAGGGAGGGTTCCCCCAGGGCTCCCCACCCTTCCCCAGCTCACCTGTGCCTCTCTCCCACAGGGACAAGTTGGCCGAGCTCCACGGGAACATGTTTGTGGAAGAGTGTGTGAAATGTGGGAAGTACGTGAGGGGCTGGGCTGGGATTTCTGTGACTGGGGGAACTGGGATTTCCATCCCAGAGGGAAGCTGGGCTGGGATTTCCATGACTGGGGGAACTGGGATTTCCATCCTGGGGGGAAGCTGGGCTGGGATTTCCATCCTGGGGGGAAGCTGAGCTGGGATTTCCATCCTGAGGGAAACTGGGCTGGGATTTCCATCCTGGGGGAGGCTGGGCTGGGATTTCTATGGTAGGCGGAAACCGGACTGGGATTTCTGTGACTGGGGGAACTGGGATTTCCATCCTGGGGGGAATCTGGGCTGGGATTTCCATCCCAAGGAAAGCTGGGCTGGGATTTCCATCCTGAGGGAAACTGGGCTGGAATTTCCATCCAGGGGGGAAGCTAGGGATTTCCATGGTAGGGGGAAGCCGGACTGGGAACTGGGGGAACTGGGATTCCCACCCCAGGGAGAATCTGGGCTGGGATTCCCACCCCAGGCTGTGCTGGGGACACTGCAGCCCTGCTGGCCCTGAGCAGCTCCTGTCCCTGCAGGCAGTACGTGCGTGACGCCGTCGTGGGCAGCATGGGGCTCAAGCCCACCGGGCGCCTCTGCAGCGTCACCAAGGCCCGGGGGCTGCGGGCCTGCAGGTACGGATCCCTCCTGGGACAGGGGTGGGGCATGGCCCAACAGCCCCTCAGATTTGGGAGAAGCAGCCCAAGGTGCAGGAAAATCTCTCTGAGTGCTCTGTGCCTTCACAGGGAGGGTGGGACAGGCTCTGGTCGTTGTCTGTTGTTGTAGGACATGGAAGAAAGATGAGAGACTCCAAATATTTCAGACAGCAATGAACACAGAAAAAGCTTTATTGTCTAATTCTTACCACTTTTTATAAAGTGTTCCAATACAGACTTAACGTGATTGGTGAATAGGAACGACACCTCTCTAATCCCATTGGTTAAACTGGAGAAACAGCAAAACACCACCTGGAGAAGATTGTTTTGGGAAAGAATAATTGTTTGCCAAAATTGTTTTGAGAAAAAGCTTCCTTGAGAAGTTTTCCCTTGGGAAAAAAGTTAGCAGGTGCCAGCAGGCTAAAATCTCTCAGACCCTGAAATGTCACAGTTGTTCCCTCTGCCAGGGCAGCTGCCTGTTCTCCTGCCTTTTCCAGGGAAATCCATGGCCCCTGTGTGTGTTTTCCAGAGGGAAGTTACGAGACACTATCCTGGACTGGGAAGATTCCCTGCCCGACCGTGACCTGACGCTGGCAGATGAAGCCTGCAGGTACTGACACCCCGCTCAGGAGGGGAGCAGTCCCTTCCCTCCCATCCATGCCCTGATTCTGGATTTCTCCTCCTCCTCCCTGCAGGAAAGCCGATCTCTCCGTCACCCTGGGGACCTCTCTGCAGATCAAACCCAGCGGGAACCTCCCGCTGATCACCAAGAAGAGAGGAGGGAAGTTGGTCATTGTCAACCTCCAAGCAACCAAACACGTGAGTGAGCGTCCCACAGCTCTGCTCTGCTCCTTTCCCCTCCTGTCCCCTGTTCCAGGCCCATCCCAAGTTTGTCCCTGCACGTTGTCCCCTCCCAGGTGGCCTCTCTTAGCAGGCAAACAGGCTGGGAGTCCTGGGTTGGAGGGTTTAAACCTACAACTCCTGCTAAACACACAGAGATGGCAGGTAAATATTAGAGTCATGGAAAGGGCTGGGTTGGAGGGGACCTTAAAGCTCATCCTGTTCCCTCTCCCATGGGCAGGGACACCTTCCACCATCCCAGGCTGCTCCAAGCCCTGTCCAGGCAACCTTTAGGAGCAGAGTAAAAGCTCAGCCTGGAGCCTGCTGTGTCCTCTCGGGGTTCACAGCCACACACACCCAGCCTGTGTAGGGTGTGCTCAGTTCCTGCTCAGACATCAGTGCCCCAATTGTCCAAAGTCTTTAATGCCCAGAGCTGGGGGTCCCTGGGATGTCACCAGAGCTCCCTTGTGCCTGTCACCCTCTGTCCCTGTGCCTGTGTCCCCATCCCCGGGTGTGGTTCCAGCTCGTGTCCCTCTGGGAATGACACATTGGGGACATCCCCCCGTCCCTGGGAGGGGCCCTTTGTCCCCTGAGCCGTGTCCCTGCTGCCAGGACCGCCAGGCCGACCTGCGCATCCACGGCTACGTGGACGAGGTGATGACCAAACTGATGAAGCACCTGGGGCTGGAGGTGCCCGAGTGGACGGGGCCGGTGGTGGTGGAGAGCGCTGAGCTGGCCAAGGAGGAGCTCAAGGAGGAGCCCCTGGCCCGGCACAGTGACCTGGGCAAGGAGGAGCTGAAAGAGGAGCCCCTGGCCCAGCACAATGACCTGGCCAAGGCTGAGCAGCTCCAGGAGGAGCCCCTGGCCCAGCACAATGACCTGGCCAAGGCTGAGCAGCTCCAGGAGGAGCCCCTGGCCTGGCACAATGACCTGGCCAAGGAGGAGCTGAAAGAGGAGCCCCTGGCCCGGCACAATGACCTGGCCAAAGCTGAGCAGCTCCAGGAGGAGCCCCTGGCCCGGCACAACGGCACAGCAGCGCCCTGCCCTGGCAATGGGCTCAAGCAGGAACGTCCCAGCCCCGACACGGGGCCAACGCCGCTGAAGAAGATGAAGGTGGAACCTCTCCTCACCTGACCTGGACTGTCCCTGTCTCACCTGGGCTGCTTTTCCTACCGACTTTTTTTTATACCCTTAAATATTGTCCCCTTTTTTTATGTCAGTATTAAACACACTTGGATTGTGGCTCGAGGAGCAGCTGCACCCACGGGCCTGGGGAGGGCCTTGGCACGGGGAAATTCCTCCCTGTGAGGGCGCTGAGGACCTGGAATGGAATTCTCAGAGAAGCTGTGGATCCCTGGAAGTGTCCAAGGCCAGGCTGGGCAGGACTTGGAGCAGCCTGGGACAGTGCAAGGTGTCCCTGCCCATGGCAGGGGTGGCACTGGATGAGCTTTAAGGTCCCTCCAACCCAAACCATTCCATGATTCCACTCTGTAATTCCACTTGGTCATGGAAGGGATGGTGCTGGCTGGATCCCAGTTGCACTCAGGGCTGGGAGCTGTGGGAGGGTGCCCTGGCCCCAGTTCATGGCCGTGTGTCCCCCCTCTCCTGGCCCCCTCATGGCACCTGGGCTTGAGGTCCCCCTGGCCCAGGGTTCCTTGAAACCTTGTGGTTCACCCCCTCTTAAACTACAGCAGGTGGATTTTTTTCCAAAATATCTTATATTTAGAGATGAAAATAAAATTAAAAAAAAAAACAAAAACCAAAACAAAACCAAGAACAAAACCAACCAATTGCACCATCAGCAGCCAACCAGGCCAGGGTCCCTCCTGCTTCCTCAGCCCCATCCTGAGTGACCCCACGTCCCTTCCACAGCTCCCACTGTGCCAGGGGGGCAGGAGCAGCCCCTTCCCTCCCAGTAAGACCAGTGGGAACTGCTCTCCTCTTCCCAGTTCACAGAATCCAAGCAAAGCCAAGCAGGTCCAGCATGCGGAGGCAGATCCTGGAGGGGTCCCCCCGAGGGTTTGTCCTGTAGGGGATGAGCTGCTGTCCCCCCATGGCACCCCCGGGCTGCCTAAAGCTCCTCCGCCGGCTCCAGCACCGCGGGCCGGCCGTGCCCGGGCTCGGACCACGCCAGGGATGCCAGCCCCGGGTGTGGCACGGCGCCATCCCCCGGCACGGCGTCCCCGTGCTCCCCGTGCTCCCCGTGCTCCCCGTGCTCGTGGCTCAGCTCCTCGGTGGCCGACGCTGCCCGGGTGTGGTTCTGCGGGGCCGCTTTGTCCGGCAGCGCCGGGAATGTGTCCCGGAAAGGCTCGTGCGGGGTCCCGGGGGTCTCCTCCTCCAGGGGCTCCGACCACAGCGGCTCCGGGGGCTTCTCCGCGGCCTGGGGCTGCGTGTGAACCACGCGGGAGGCGGCGGCGTTGTGCAGGGACCTGGAGAAAACTGAGCCCCGCGGAGGGTCAGGGCCGGGGCCGGGGCCCTGAGGGGGTGTGACAGCTCTGGCTCAGCTCGGCACAGCTCAGCACAGCCCAGGACAGCCCAGCACAGCCCAGGACAGCCCAGGACAGCCCAGCACAGCCTCAGCACAGCCTAGCACAGCCCAGGACAGCCCCAACATAGCCCAGGACAGCCCAGGACAGCCCCAGCACAGCCCAGGACAGCCCCAGCACAGCCCCAGCACAGCCCAGGACAGCCCAGGACAGCCCAGGACAGCCCAGGACAGCTCCAACACAGCTCAGCACAGCCCAGCACAGCCCCAGGACAACTCAGCACAGCCCAGGACAGCCCAGGACAGCCCCAACACAGCTCAGGACAGCCCCAGCACAGCCCAGGACAGCCCCAACACAGCCCAGGACAGCCCCAGCACAGCCCAGCACAGCCCCAGGACAACTCAGCACAGCCCAGGACAGCCCCAGCACAGCCCCAGGACAACTCAGCACAGCCCAGGACAGCCCAACACAGCCCAGGACAGCCCCAGCACAGCCCAGGACAGCCCAGCACAGCCCAGGACAGCCCCAACACAGCCCAGGACAGCCCCAGCACAGCCCAGAACAGCCCAACACAGCTCAGGACAGCCCCAGCACAGCCCAGCACAAACCAGGATAGCCCTGACCTCGCACAGGCCTGAAGTCGCCGTTTGCCTCGGCCTTGCTGGGGGCAAAGGGGCTGATGGAGGGGAAAACGATGAGGGTGAAGGAGAGCAGCAGGACCTGGGGACAGAGGGGACATCACTGAGCACAGCAGGGGAGGGACCAGGGGCTGGGTCGCAATCAGGAGTGCATCTATTCCTCCATCCCTCCCTTCTCATGGTAGGCTCATGTCCTACCAGTGCACCTCCACTGATCCATCCATCCCTGCTTTCATCCATCCATCATCCATCATCCATCCATCATCCATCCATCCATCCATCCATCATCCATTTATCCATCTATCCATCCATCCATCATCCATCATCCATCCATCCATCCATCATCCATCCATCCATCATCCATCCATCCATCATCCATCCATCCATCCATCCATCATCCATCCATCCATCATCCATCCATCCATCCATCCATCATCCATCCATCCATCCATCCATCATCCATCCATCATCCATCCATCCATCATCCATCCATCCATCATCCATCCATCCATCCATCCATCCATCATCCATCCATCCATCCATCCATCCATCATCCATCATCCATCCATCATCCATCCATCATCCACTCATCCATCCATCATCCTTCCCTCCATCCCTCCCAGCCCCTCTCCACGGCCCCCAGGCTTTGGAGCCCCACACACCGCCAGGCAGGTCCCCGTCTGTGCTGCCTTGTTGCTCGACTGAACCACCATGGCCTGGAGCTTCTTCAGCTGCTCCAGGAGGGATCTGGGAACAAGGAGAGCCCGTGAGCCCCCATCCCAACACCTCCCACCCCAGCCCATCCCCATCCCACCCCGAGAACACCTACGAGTTCTGCTTCTCCAGGTGCAGCACTTTCCTCTGCAGCTCCTGGTTCTGGGCCGTGCACGCCGACATCCTGGGCCAGGGAGAGCAGGGTGGGGTCAGGGCACAGCTGGGGGGGTGGCAGGGAGCAGAGTGCCCAGGGTGCCACCCCGGGGGTCAGAGTGTCACCTGTCCCCATGGCCAGGTGAGGGGCTGGCTGTGTACCTGCTCTCCAGCCCATCGATGTATTCCTTCTTCTTCTTGCGGCTCTCCTGAGCCGACTGCTTGTTCCGGATCTTCCTCCGGATCTTCTTCAGCACCCGCTCCTCGTACTGGGGGAGACACGGGGGGGTCAGGGCCACCCCCCGGGGCTGGGACCCCACTGCACACCCCTGCCAGGTGTCCTGGCACCCACCTTGGTGAGGGGCAGCTGCGTGGGCAGGGTCACCCCCTCCTTGAGCAGCAGCTTCTTCTCGTCCTCCGTCAGCACCAGCTCCTGGAAGTGGCCCTGGCTCGGCCGGAGCAGGGAGCCAGGAGCCTGTGGCTGCTGCAGGGACACGGAATGGTGACACCCTTGGGTGTCACCTGGCCCCAAAGAGCCTGGCTGGGACCGTGGTGAAGGTGCCTTGGGCCATGAAGGGACAGGGATCACAGACAAGGACCAGGAAGGGAAAGGGAACAGGGATGGGAATGGGGGATGATAAAGGTCCTGGAAGGGACAAGCTGGGGACAGGGAGCGTTGGGACACAGGGACAGGGACTCACGTTGTCAGAGCTGCCCGAGAGCAGCAGGTCCTTGACGGTGAGGGCACAGGATGCGGGCGGGGGGACCACGGGCAGGTCCTGGCTCTCCTCCAGGAAGAACCCGGGGTGCCACATGTCTGGGTGAGGGCAGAGCGGGGCTGACAGCGGTGCTGTGTCCCCACTGTCCCCACTGTCCCCAGTGTCCCCACTGCAGGACTCTCCCCCTGCCGTGGCCCCAGAACCAGGGTGACTTGGCTGCCCAGTCCAGTGTCCCTGACTCTGTCCGCCCACACTGTCCCTCTGCTCCTGCCCTACCCCCCCAACACCAGTCTGCCCAGTTCACCCCAGTTCCAAGCTCTCCACACTCTCCCCATCTCCTCCCTAGCCCACCAGACCTCCCAGTTCTCTCCAGTTTTCCCCAGCTCCCTTAATTTCATCACAGTCCCCCACCGCTCTCAGCTCCCCAGTGTCCCCAGTGTCCCCAGTGTCCCCAGTCCCTCCAGTGCCCCCAGCCTGGTCCCTGCCCAGTGTGGCTCACCCAGGTCGATGGAGACCTCGGGGTGCAGGACCCCAGACCCCGCCGGGAGGGGCTGGGCCCGGCAGGGGTCGGTGTAGGGGTACAGGAGCTCTCGGGGACCCCCGTCACAGCTCCGGGGGGGGCTGTCGTGCTGGTCAGAGGGGGGGTCCTCGGACACGCCGCTGTCACTGGTGGCCGGCGACCAGCTGGGCGAGTCCGACACCGAGTCCCCGGAGGCCAGGATGGAGCTGAGGAAATCCTCGCTGTCCGGGGCACGCTGTGGGGACACGGCAGCGTCACCAGGAGCTGCCATCCCCCGGGGCTGTGACATCCCAGGGCTGTGACATCTCAGGGCTGGCACCCGGCAGCGCCGAGGTGGGGCAGGGCTCACCCTGTCCTGGGGCCAGGCTCCCGGCGGCGTCCCCAGCTCCACCCCGCGCAGGATCCCGTCCTGGCGGTCGAAGAGGAGATCCAGCAGGTCCAGGCTCTCGAGGCTGCCCGCGCTGGAGGCCAGGGCTGCGGGGTGGCAGCGTCATTGCCCAGCCCAGGCCCCGTGGTACCCCCAGAGCCACCCCCTGGAAAAGCCCTAACTGCAGGACAGGATGTGGGGGCTCCAGGCAGGGCAGTGCCCCCCCGCCTCCTTCCAGCAGCTGAAATTCCCAAATCCTCCAGTTTTCCACCCAGAGCAGGGGGTTTCCTCCTGGAGGTGACCGTGCTGGAAGGGCTGGTTAATCATTTTGGGTGGGAAGTGGAGGGAGGGGACTGCGGCCACCCCAGGGAGGGGACTCAGGCCCTCACTGCTACCCCAGCCCTCCAGGGGGTTTCTCCTGGATCTGACCCTGCTGGAAGGGCTGGTTAATCATTTTGGGTGGGAAATGGAGGGGAGGGGACTGCGGCCACCCCAGGGAGGGGACTCAGACCCTCACTGCTACCCCAGGCACTGCATGAGACCCCAGACTCAGACAGAGCCACTGGGCCAGCTGACCACCAGCCCAACTGGCCAATCAGCCATCCCAGCTACCCAAGCTGACCCACTGACCAGCTGGCTGACCAGTCAATGAACTGATCAAGAGACAGACCAAATGGTCAACCCCAAGTGACCAATGGATGGACTGACCAAACAACCAACCCACTGACCAATGGACTGACCAGTCAACTCTGACTGACCAACCAACCCACCACCCAACCAACCGACTCAAATGTCCTCCAGGCCAGCTGGGGACAGTTGTCATTACTTGACATTTGTCTGGCCAAGGTGGACACGGGGCTTTATTGCACCGTCTTCACCCTCAAGCCTCTCCGTGAATCCTGATGTCCCCATGGGATGACCCCAATGTCACCACTGAGCGGTGGCAGCCAGGACATACCTGAGTGAGATGCCATGGATTGTCCTCTCAACGCTCTCTGAGCACAGGGGAGCACGGTGGACAACAAACCCGGCCTTCACCCTCCTCCTCTTCCTCCTCCTTCGTGATTCCCTGACCCAAGTGGCAAAGTTTAAACTCCAACTGCACAGAAATAACATCCCAGATTGCAAAATGTCCCAGCCCTGATTGGGGCCGTCGGGGTGCGATGGCGGGGCCGCCCCGGGGCTGGACCCGTAACTCATTAGCCAAATGTTTTTGTGCTCCTCTGCCAAGCAGGGCAGAAGGGGCCGGGGCTGCCGGGCGAAGTCCAGGTGCTATAATTGTCCATGAACCTTCACCCACTTTTGGGGACAGTTTCCCTTTTTTCAGATGTCTCGGCGTTAATCACATTCGATGTGCGCAATATCCGGGGACGTTGGCTTGGACTCTACCACTTATGGCTTATCCAAAAAAAACCCTTGGTGGCTCTTCCTGGAGACTATTGACAAGGGATGCAGGGACAGGACACAGGGAATGGCAGGGCTGGATGGGATATTGGGAAGGAATTGTTCTCTGGGAGGGCGGTGAGGCCCTGAAAGTGTCCAAAACCAGGTTGGACATCGAGGCTTGGAGCAGCCTGGGTCAGTGCAAAGTGTCCCTGCCCATGGAATGGGATGTGTTTAAAATCCATCCCAACCCAGACCATGCTGGGATTATCCCATGAGCTGTCTCGGGCTGCACACGGGGTGATCGCAGTGCCAAACCCACATCGGGCATCAGCACAACAGCAGCACCTGCGTGAGCCCCACCCCGCCGGATCCTCGGGATCCCGGGCACAGGGAGGGGACAGAGCTGACTAAGGCTCCGTGTGCTCCAGGCGTGGCGCAGGGACAAGGCCACGGCCCCTTATCGGCCGCCCCACGGCCTCTGCCCCAGCAGGCGGCGGCTGCTCCCCGCTTTATGGCCCCGCCGCCACCGGGCAAAGGGCGCCCGCCCGGTGCCGCCACCCCGGGCTGCTCGGGGCCCCTCCTGAGGAGCCTCGGGGGTGCCGGGGCCTGGGATCGGGCATGGAACGGGATGGGCAGAACAGGCAGGGGCTGAGGGGCTGCTGCCCGTTGCTGGTCGCTAATTAGTGATTGTTTAATTAACATTAATTGTCCATACGGCCGCTGCACCCCGGTACCCTCACGGGGCACCTGCGCCACCTCCCCTCAGCGAGATCTCGCGAGACTCCGCCCCGCCGCGCGCCCCTCCCGGTGAAATTCGGCCCCGCCTGCCCCGGGCCCCGCCCCCTGTGCCCGTACAGGGTCCCGTCCCCCGGGCGTTCTGCCCCCGCCTCTCCGAGCCCCCGGTCCCGCCCCATGGAGACCCCCCCGGTCCCGCCCCACGGAGCCCCCGGTCCCGCCTCCATAGGCCCGACCGTGGCCCCTCCCTTCGACCCCGCCCCGGTTCCGGCCCCCGCCCCGGTACCGGCTCCGGTCCCGCCCCCAACCCCGGCCCCGCCCCCGATTGGCCGGCGCTGGCCCCGCCCCGGCCCCGCCCCCGCGCGCCCCCGCGCCCGGCCGCGCCCCCCCGGCCCCGCAGGCGCGGCCCGGCCCGGCCATGCCGGCCAAGAGGAAGCCGGTGCTGCCCGCCCTCAACATCGCCCCCAGCGCCGCCGAGGGGCCCAGCCCCGACGGCTCCGCAGAGTGAGTCAGGCCCGGCCGGGACCGCCCCGGCAACGGGGCTGGGCCTGGGGGGGACGCGGGGCCTTGTGGGGGGACACCGGGCCTCGGGGACACCGGGCCTGGGCGGACCGGGGAGGCCGGGACAGAGCGGGCACCGGGCCTGGGGGTCGGGGCACGGCGGGCACGGGGCGTGGGGAGGGCCGGGGGAGGCCGGGAGGAGCCGGGACAGGTTTGGGGAGGCCTGGGAAGGTCTGAGGGGGGACCTGGGACGGGCTCAGGGGGACCAGGGAAGGCGTGGGGGAACCGGGACAGGTCCGGGGGAACCGGGACGGGCCTGGGGGGCGGATGGGCCTGGTCTGGGGGGTGTGGGGCAGGTGAGGGGTCAGGGAGGCAGAGGAGGTTGAGGGTTGGAAGCGGTGGCAGGTGGGGATGGGATGGGCAGGGGGAGGCTGCTCTGACCCCCGGTTTGAGGGGACAGCTCAGGCCTGGGGGGTGCCGGGCCCGGGCCTGGAACGGGAGGGAAACGGGCCTGGAGAGCCAGGCTGGAGCTGGGATGGGGACCCGGGGTCTGGGGGAGACTTGGGGCAGCAGTGGGGGCTCGGCAGATGGGAGGTGTGGGGTGAGAGGTGCTGGAGGGGGGTGCTGGGTGGGAGGGATGGGGTGAGACCCTCCTGCCACGTCCCCCTGGGTGTGGGTGACAGGGACAAGGCTGTGGCAGCAGCTGGGACGGAGCAGCTGGAGCTGGCCCAGGCCGGGGGGGCTCAGCAGGTGCTGGGGGAGCACAGACCCCCCTTTGTGCTCAGGATTTGGGGTGGGGGCTGTAACGGAGCTGCTGGACCCCATGGAAAGCCCTTCTCACGTTACACATGAGCCAAGCTTGGCTCCCCGGGACAGGGAGCGGCCTCTGCTGCTGCCACTTTAAGGACAGAAGGATTTTTCCTATTCCTTGGCTCTCCCAAAACCCCTGAGTGCTCCAAAGCTCCTCCCCAGAGGGGCTCTGTGTGTTGGGCAGGGACTTCTCCAGGTCTCCCTGTCCAGGTGATCGCACTGTCAGGGGCTCAGGACATGTCAGGGGATGCTTTTCCATCATTTCCCTCCACTTCCCTAAAAACTAAATCCTCCTTTCCCTGGTGCTGACCATCTCCCCTCCCCTCCCCACCTCTCCAGGGCGAACCTGGTGGACCTGCAGAAGAAGCTGGAGGAGCTGGAGCTGGATGAGCAGCAGAAGAAGCGCCTGGAAGCTTTCCTGACACAGAAAGCCAAAGTGGGGGAGCTCAAGGACGATGACTTTGAGAGGATTTCGGAGCTGGGCGCTGGCAATGGCGGGGTGGTCACCAAAGTGCAGCACAAACCCTCAGGGCTCATCATGGCACGGAAGGTAACGAGGGGCTGGGGGTGCTGGGGAACACCTGGAGCTGTGCCTGCCTCTGGAAAGGCTGGATTGGGTTGGATTCCCTCTGCATTTGCACCTTCACCACCTCACCTGGGTCAGGAGCAGAGTCCTGGCTGCTCCCAGATGGAGCTGTCTCCTTTGGGAGAGGCTGCACTGCCAGTGACAGATCCCTGAGCTCTGAAAAACAGGAGTTTATTTTTTTTTTCCCAGTTCTGATGGACAAAATGACCAGAATTGGATCTCCTGAGGATTGTTGGGTTGTGGCTGAGGAGGGCTGGAAATGGCAGTGGGAAGGATGGGTTTGGCACACACATCCCTCATCCCTCAGCCCCATTTAACACATCTCAAGGACATTCCAAGCTGGGACAGAGGTTCCTCTCACACTTGGCTTCATTGGGAACAGCAGAGTAGAAAATCAGGAGCTGCTTCCTCTGCCTGCTGGGAGAGGCTGTGCTTGGCAGGAGCAGCTCAGCCACTGCTCTGCCTCCTCCAGAGCCTCTCCTCCCTCCTGCTGTTGGGATCATGGAATTTTGGAATGGTTTGGCGTGGAAGGGGCCTTGCAGCTCACCCAGTTCCACCTTGCAGCAGCCCAGGGTGTTTCCCTCCCCGCTCTGCTCTGACCCCACGTGGAGCCCCAAAAGCCGCTGCTCGTTCTCGTGCAGAACTTTCACAGGGGCTTTTTCTTTCCTGTGGTTTCCTTGATCTCCGAGCACCTTCTTACAACACCTCCAGAGCTTGTGAAAATGTTCCTGGCTGCTGACTCAGAGGGGCTGACACCAAACTCCTGACTCGTCTTTCCGCCCGTGTCCGGGGCGATCCCGGCGTTTTCCGTGGCTGAGGCAGCACTGAGCTCTTCCTCTGCCTTCAGCAGGGAATTCCAGGATGGATGGGGTTGGAGAGGCCTCAAATCCCACCCAGTGCCACCCCTGCCACGGCTGGGACACCTTCCTCTGTCCCAGGGTGCTCCAAGCCCTGTCCAACCTGGCCTGGGACACTGCCAGGGGCAGCCACAGCTGCTCTGGGAATTCCATTCCAGGCCCTCAGCACCCTCCCAGGGTTTATTCCCAATATCCCATCTAATCCTGACCTTGAAGCCATTCCCTGTGTCCTGGCACTTTATCTTTAATATCAGCCTGCAAATGGGAAAAATTCTGCTCCAAAGCAGCTCCTCCCTTGAGGATCTCATTTCTTCCCAGCACTCAGGGCTGCTCCCCATCAGTTCTTTGCCCTCCCAGGAGTCCCACCTTGCCTGTTCCCTTCTCTCCATGGCAGCTGATCCATTTGGAAATCAAACCAGCCATCAGGAACCAGATCATCCGGGAGCTGCAGGTGCTGCACGAGTGCAACTCCCCCTACATCGTGGGCTTCTATGGGGCCTTCTACAGCGACGGGGAGATCTCCATCTGCATGGAGCACATGGTGAGGCCCTCAGCACCCTCCCCGTGCCCTCTCCCTGCCACCTCAGGGCCTCTGGGTGCTGGCAGCTCCTTGCTCTGCTCCTGGTGGGAGCCACACATTCCTGCTCAGGCCTCGGAATGAGGGAGACAGCGACTTTTGGGAAGCGGAAGCCGAGGTTTGGGGCTTGGCCAAACGGAAATGTTGCCACCCCACTGCTCTGCAGAGCCTGCTGAGAGGCTCAGGGAACGTATTCTGTTGTTTCTCCTCCAAATCAGCACCACCTTGGCATTTCCACTGGTGCAGAGAACCAACAGCAAGAAGCAGAGCTGGTAAAAAACTGGTTTTCAGTGATAAACCTGAGCTCAGATCACCAAATCTCCATTTTTTTGGCTGGAAAAGGAGTGTCCTCAATGCTGTTCACCCACCAGCTGCTCCCCTGTACATCCAGTGCTCTGATTTCCTGCTGGGAATTGCTGTGTTGGTCATCCCCATGTTCTTTATTTCAGGATGGTGGCTCTTTGGATCAAGTGTTGAAAGAAGCCAAAAGAATTCCTGAGGAAATCCTGGGCAAAGTCAGTATAGCGGTGAGTGACGGGGCTGCTCAGGCTTCCAGGGGGGATTTGCTGGGCAGGGATTGGGAATAAATAAAGCCTGGCCTGCCCTGGGAAGCTTTTTGTGTTTC
The DNA here is from genome assembly GCA_910950805.1 of Acrocephalus scirpaceus scirpaceus. Taxonomy (NCBI): domain Eukaryota; kingdom Metazoa; phylum Chordata; class Aves; order Passeriformes; family Sylviidae; genus Acrocephalus; species Acrocephalus scirpaceus. The sequence continues at coordinate 324,128 of OU383800.1, read as the reverse complement.
CCAGTCCTGGGAACTGCATTTTCCTGGGCCAAGAGGCCAGAGCAGAGGGGAAATATTCCCAACCCCTTTCCCCACCCTCTGGATAATGGCTTCACCTCGAGGAGGTTCGGGAAAAGCTTTTTTTGGGTGGCTCATCCAAAATCTGTGAGGGAATTTGGGATAAATTACAAACCCTGAGGGATGTGGGCACCACAGCTCCCCTTGAGCTGAGGGCAAAGCCCTTCCCTGAGCTCTGCCCTCATCCCTGCTTTGGGTTCCTCGCAGGTTCTGCGGGGCCTGGCCTATCTGAGGGAGAAGCACCAAATCATGCACAGAGGTGAGAGCAGGGCCCTGAAACCCCCAGGCTGCAGTGCCAGGGCTCACCCAGAGCCACCTTCACACTTTCCCTGTCTGGCTGTTCCCAGATGTGAAACCCTCCAACATCCTGGTGAATTCCCGAGGGGAGATCAAGCTCTGTGATTTCGGGGTCAGCGGGCAGCTCATTGACTCCATGGCCAACTCCTTTGTGGGAACTCGGTCCTACATGTCTGTAAGTTCCTTCCAGGGGTTTTTTTTGGGGTCATTTGGGTTCATCTCAGCTCTGGTTCCATCCCCATCCAATTCACAGGGACACCTTCCACCATCCCAGGCTGCTCCAACCTGGCCTTGGGCACTGCCAGGGATCCAGGGGCAGCCACAGCTCCTGTGGGAGCCTCTGCCAGGGCCTCCCCACCCTCCCAGGGAGGGATCCTGAGGTCTGAGCTGCTCCTGTATTTTGGGAATGGTTATTCAAGTGCAGTTATAGTTAGACAGGGGCTATTTAAAAATCCTGTCCCCTCTGCTCCCAGGCCCTGGCTCCGAGCTGCCTCAGAGCTGCCAGTGGGGATGACTTGCATGGATTGATTTATTTCTAATTTTTTTTTCTTTTAATCTCCATAACCTCGAGTGGATTTTCTGCTCCTCTGACTCCTCTTGGGTGTTAACAGGAGTGAGCAGGAAAACACATTTTTATGGATGAGTTCCTTAGATTTCAGCACACAGGGAAATAAAATCCTGCTGGGTGTTCCAGGCTCCCAAACACAAGTTGGGAGTGTGGATGAGATACTCCAAGTGCTTTTTTCTGCACATCATCCTTCTTTTCCATCCCCTTTGCACATGATCCTTCTGGGGCTGTCCTTTCCCTGGAGAGCTGCCATGGAGAGGCCTTGGGGAATTACAGAATTCCAGGATGGTTTGGGTGGGAAGGGACCTTAAAGCCCATCCAGTGCCATGGCAGGGACACCTCCCACTGGCCCAGGCTGCTCCAGGCTGGCCTTGGGCACTGCCAGGGATGCAGGGGCAGCCACAGCTGCTCTGGGAATTCATCCCAGGGAACAATTCCTTCCCAATATCCCATCCATCCCTGCCCTCTGGGACGGCCATTCCCTGTGTCCTGTCCTTTGTCCAAAGTCCTTCTCCTGTTCCCTTGGAGCCCCTTTGGGCTCTGCAGTCTCATCCCTACGGGGTATTTGTGACCTTGGTGTCAGTACCCCGTGTTCCTGTGTCCTGGGGGTCCATATCCCGTGTCAGTGGGTGTTCTGTGCTCTGGGGGCCAGCATTCCGTGTCACCCCCATTCCCAGTGCTTTGGGTGCAGTTATCCCCCATCCCCACACCCCGTTACCCCCATTCCCAGTACAACTCCCCCATCCCTGTGCCCCATTCCCAGTACAATTCCCCCATTCCCAGTTCAGTCCCCCCATTCCCAGTACAATCCCCCCATCCCCAGTACAATCCCCCCATTCCCACACTCCATTATCTCCATTCCCAGTACAATCCCCCCATTCCCAGTACAATCCCCCCATCCCCAGTCCAATCCCCCATCCCCAGTACAATCCCCCCATTCCCAGTACAATCCCCCCATTCCCAGTACAATCCCCCATCCCCAGCACAATTCCCCCATCCCCAGCACAATTCCCCCATCCCCAGCACAATCCCCCCATCCCCAGTACAATCCCCCATTCCCAGTACAATTCCCTCACTCCCAGTACAATGCCCCCATCCCCAGTACAATCCCCGATTCCCAGTTCAGTCCCCCCCATCCCCAGTACCATCCCCCCATCCCCAGTCCAATCCCCCATCCCCAGTCCAATCCCCCATCCCCAGTCCAATCCCCCATCCCCAGTCCAATCCCCCATCCCCAGTACAATCCCCCCATCCCCAGTACAATCCCCCCATCCCCAGTACAATCCCCCATCCCCAGTACAATCCCCCATCCCCAGTCCAATCCCCCATCCCCAGTCCAATCCCCCATCCCCAGTCCAATCCCCCATCCCCAGTCCAATTCCCCCATCCCCAGTCCAATCCCCCATCCCCAGTCCAATCCCCCATCCCCAGTACAATCCCTCACTCCCAGTCCAATCCCCCATCCCCAGTCCAATCCCCCATTCCCAGTACAATCCCCCATTCCCAGTACAATCCCCCATCCCCAGTCCAATCCCCCATTCCCAGTACAAATCCCCCATCCCCAGTCCAATCCCCCATTCCCAGTACAATCCCCATCCCACAGCCACCCCTCTCTGCTCTCCCGCAGCCCGAGCGCCTGCAGGGCACGCACTACTCGGTGCAGTCGGACATCTGGAGCATGGGGCTGTCCCTAGTGGAGCTGTCGATCGGAAGGTACCCAATCCCCCCGCCAGACTCCAAGGAACTGGAAGCAATTTTTGGCCGTCCTGTGGTGGACGGGGCGGAGGGAGAATCCCCCAGCATCTCGCCGCGGGCCAGGCCCCCAGGACGCCCCGTCAGTGGTAGGGGCTGTGGTGTGCATCGGCAGCAACGCTTCCATGGGGGATGAGCGGGGTCGGGGCGCGGCTGGCGCGGCCGGGAGAGCCGAGCCGTGCTCGGGGATGTTGGTAGGGAAAGCACGGGGTCACCCCAGCCCCAGCAGAGCTCAGCTTTGGGGAGCGTGGTTCACCCCCTGATGGATTTGGGTGGTGATGGATTTGGTCCTTCAAAACTCCCCAAAGATCAAAAATATCAGAACTTTTTTGTTCATTTTGTTTTTAGCACTCCAAACTACTCCTTAAACATGAAAGTTGCTCCCCTTGTTCTCTTTCTCATTCTCTGCTTTCTGCCTTCCCTGTCACTACCACTGACCTGCTGGAATGGTGGAATTTTTAATTTAATCTCTGTTAATTAAGGAGCTGAGGGCGGTGATGAGCGTGGTTCACCCCCTGATGGATTTGGGTGGTGATGGATTTGGTCCGTCAAAACTCCCCAAAGATGAAAAAAATCAGAACTTTTTTGTTCCTTCTGTTGATACTCCTTAAACATGAAAGTTGTTCTCGTTCTCTGCCTTCCCTGTCACTACCACCTATCTACTGGGATGGTGGAGTTTTTAATTTAATGTTAATTAGAGAGCTGAGGATGGTGGTGAGCGTGGTTCACCCCCTGATGGATTTGGTCCGTCAAAAGTCCCCAAAGATGAAAAATATCAGAACTTTTTTATTCCTTTTGTTTTTAGCACTCCAAACTACTCCTTAAACATGAAAGTTGCTCCCCTTGTTCTCTTTCTCATTCTCTGCTTTCTGCCTTCCCTGTCACTACCACTGATCTGCTGGAATGGTAGAATTTTTAATTTAATCTCTGTTAATTAAGGAGCTGAGGGCAGTGATGAGCGTGGTTCACCCCCTGATGGATTTGGTCCGCCAAAAGTCCCCAAAGATGAAAAATATCAGAACTTTTTTGTTCCTTATGTTGATACTCCTTAAACATGAAAGTTGTTCTCATTCTCTGCTTTCTGCCTTCCCTGTCACTGCCACTGATCTGCTGGGATGGTGGAATTTTTAATTTAATGTTAATTAGAGAGCTGAGGGTGGTGGTGAGCGTTGTTCACCACCTGATGGATTTGGTCCACCAAAAGTCCCCAAAGATGAAAAAAATCAGAACTTTTTTGTTCCTTATATTGATACTCCTTAAACTTGAAAGTTGTTCTCATTCTCTGCTTTCTGCCTTCCCTGTCACTGCCACTGATCTGCTGGAATGGTGGAATTTTTAATTTAATCTCTGTTAATTAAGGAGCTGAGGGCAGTGATGAGCGTTGTTCACCACCTGATGGATTTGGTCCGTCTAAAGTCTCCAAAGATGAAAAAAATCAGAACTTTTTTGTTCCTTATGTTGATATTCCTTAAACTTGAAAGTTGTTCTCATTCTCTGCTTTCTGCCTTCCCTGTCACTGCCACTGATCTGCTGGAATGGTGGAATTTTTAATTTAATCTCTGTTAATTAAGGAGCTGAGGATGGTGGTGAGCGTTGTTCACCACCTGATGGATTTGGGTGGTGATGGATTCAGTCCATCAAAAGTCCCCAAAGATGAAAAAAATCAGAACTTTTTTGTTCCTTATATTGATACTCCTTAAATATGAAAGTTGTTCTCATTCTCTGCCTTCCCTGTCACTACCACTGATCTGCTGGAATAGTGAATTTTTAAATTTAATCTCTGTTAATTAAGGAGCTGAGGGCGGTGATGAGCGTGGCTGCAGCCCCTGCCCCAGTGTTGGCTCTGCTTTTTTGCTTTCACAGCCCGTGCACACTCACGCAGTGTGCCAAGAGATGTTTGTTTGTTTCTGTTTAGGCAAGTGAAGTTTGGAGATCAAATGCTCAAAGCCATTAAAACCACGTTCAGTCAGAGATTTGGGATCTGTTGGAGGTGCTCAGAGCCTCCGGTGTCCCACAAAAAGGCTCAGCCCCCGTTCTGTGCTGTGGGCACAGCTGGGATGTGGCTCCCTGCAGCCCCTGGTGCTCCTCAGGCTCATCCAGCAGGTTCCTCTCAGGGCTGGGGCGGATTTTTGGGAAAAGCTTTGCTGGGAGCTCCCACAGAAGCACCAAACAGCCCCAGGATTCCAGGGGGGCTCTGCTGGAGCCGTTTCCTTGGAAGCAGAAGGTTCTGGAATTGCTGCCAGCCAGCCTGAGGAGATGCTCTGGTGCTGTCCAAACATTCCAAGCTGGGCAATAAATCTGGACTGGAGATCTGGTGAAAGAAATCCAAATTTTTGGGAATGAATTTGATTTCTCTTTCACCATGACTTGATTCCCTTTGGGAGCTGCCTCAGCCTCTCCCAGCAGAACTCCCCCAAATTCGTGTTTTTCACCCCAAACTGAGCCCTGGGCACCATCTCAGCACCGTTTGTGTTTTGTGTCACCCCCCAGGGCACGGGATGGACGCCAGGCCTGCCATGGCCATCTTTGAGCTGCTGGATTACATCGTTAACGAGGTGGGTGTTCGTTATCCCAAAGATCCCACAGGGATCAGCAATGTTTGCTCACTCAGGGAATCCCGGAATGGTTTGGGTTGGAAGGACCTGAAATCCCATCCAGTGACACCTTCCCCTGTCCCAGGCTGCTCCAACCTGGCCTGGAACATTCCAGGGATCCACAGCTGCTCTGGGAATTCATCCCAGCCCCTCCCCACCCTCACAGGGAGGAATTTCATCCCAAAATCCCATCTAAACCTTCAGCTTAAAGCCATCCCCCTGGTCACAAACAAGGGGCAGCTTCCCTTTCTGGGGTGGTGGAAAATTCTCATTTTGGGGTTGTTTCCTCAGCCACAGGCAAGGCCAGAGCTGGGATTTGTGGGGTTGGATTTAGGATTGGGATGCTTGGTGATTCCCCAGCTTTGCTGGGGTTCACTGTGGGCTCCCCCAGGTGCTGGAATGGCAGGGAAGGATTTTCCTGGCTGGAAAAGCAGCGAGGATGAGGAGGATGAGCTGTGGAGCTCCCTGACCCTGCAGCTGCTGCTGATTTTTGGCACAGCAGTGGTGCAGGAATCCTTTCCCTTCTCTCCACAGCCGCCTCCCAAGCTGCCCAGCGGAGTCTTCACGCAAGATTTCCAGGAGTTTGTAAATAATGGTGAGGATTTCATCTCCTGGCTGGAGTTGTGTTCCCTGGGAGCTCTGCAGCTCCACCCTCCCTGTTCTGCCTGATCCCACCTTGTGCTGGGAGCTCCTGCCTTGGGAAGGGTTGGAATTAAAGTGATTTATTGGTGGGGCTGCTGAGCAGGATCCCAGCTCCTTTTAGGGGTGGTGGAGCAGATCCTGGGGCTGAGTCACCCCGTGGGCACAGGGACACCTCAAGGTGCTGCCAGAGCTCCCAGAGATTGGATATTCCAAAAAATCCCCAATTCTGCCAAACTTTGGGGCCTTTTCTCCCTTTGCAGGGCACAGTTTGTCCCCACAGCGTGCAGGAGATGGATCCTGCAGCTCTCCCGGGATCCTGAGGGGGCTCTGGGAGAAGCTGGAGCTCCTCCAGCCCATCCCCACATTCCCACAAGGAATCTCACGTTGGCTTCGCTCTCTTTGTTCCTTCTCATTTTCAGCTTAATTAAAAACCCAGCGGAACGAGCGGATTGAAGATGCTGATGGTGAGTGGGGAGAGGATTTTCCTCCTGTGCTGGGGTGGCTCTGCCAGCTGCTGCCCCATCCCTGCTCTGCTCCAGGGGCTGGGAATGCCCAGGCTGAGCTCAGGGTGGGGCAGAGGGGAGGGAATGACCCCGTTTATCCCGGGGCAGGGTTGGATCTGCTGGGAGCTCTGCTGAGGTGCCTGGGTGGCACCAGGGCTGGATCCCAGCCCTGCTCTCATCCCAGAGATCCAGCTGGGTCCTGGGCACCAGGAAAGGGGGGATTCTGCCCTGTTCAGGTGAGACCCCACCTGCAGAGCTGCCTCCAGCTCTGGTCCAGCAGCAGGAGGAGCTGGAGCTGCTGGAGAGAGTCCAGAGGAGCCCTTGGAGCTGCTGGAGAGAGTCCAGAGGAGCCCTTGGAGCTGCCCCAGGGCTGGAGCCCCTCTGGGAGAGCTGGGGGGGCTCAGCTGGAGAGGAGAAGCTCCAGGAGAGCTCAGAGCCCTTCCAGGGCCTGAAGGGGCTCCAGGGAGAGCTCAGAGCCCCTGGCAGGGCCTGAAGGAGCTCCAGGAGAGCTCAGAGCCCTTCCAGGGCCTGAAGGAGCTCCAGGGAGAGCTCAGAGTCCTGCCAGGGCCTGAAGGAGCTCCAGGAGAGCTCAGAGCCCTTCCAGGGCCTGAAGGGGCTCCAGGAGAGCTCAGAGCCCTTCCAGGGCCTGAAGGGGCTCCAGGAGAGCTGCAGAGGGATTTGGGATGAGGGATGGAAGGACAGGACCCAGGGAATGGCTCCCACTGCCAGAGGGCAGCGGTGGATGGGAGATTGGGCAGGAATTGCTCCTGTGAGGGTGGGAGGGCTGCAAGGAACAAATATTTCCCCAAATCCTTTTTCCCCTGTGTCACCCGGATCTTCCCCCCCCCTCTCCCACAACACAGGGCTGGGATTTTTTTTGGGATCTGGGCTAATTCCTAACCGTGTTTTCCCCTGTGCTTTGCAGAGCCACACGTTCATCAAGCGCTCCGAGGTGGAGGAGGTGGATTTTGCGGGCTGGCTGTGCCGGACGCTGCGCTGAACCA